>QOCX01004074.1:0-15609 GCA_005959815.1 Sarcophaga bullata | reverse complement strand
TTTTTAATAGTTTTTAAATGAAAGAATCAAACCTAAGAATAAAATAGGTTGGCATGGGTCACAGTGGTACTTTGTCAAATAGTTTACACTTGCATACCATCAAGGATCGTTAAGCAATTCAATACAAATCGAAAAGGTTTCAAGCTTATTCCTTTATTAAGGTTGTTTTTTAATTTATACATTCCTAAGAAGACCAAAGGATCTTTATTGTTGAATTTGAAAAGAAAGATTATATTTTCAAGTTTTTCTTTTATCGGGGGTTTGGATATGGTTCTTCTTTGAAAATTTCATTGTTAGAGATTAAAATTTAATGTTGATTTTAATTTACCAACCCACCAAAATCACCACGCATTGACCACCCACACCACACACTCATACCAACCATCATCAATTCAGCACATTATTAAAATGGAATTATTATACGGTTGCATTGTAAAAATTTAAACTCACACATCCTTGGGGGTATATTAAAATAAAAAAAATAAAATTTTTCATTTGGTACAACTCAATGCGTATGGTAAACAGAAATTTTTTGGTGTGTGTATGTATGGTGCCCTCTATTTAAAACATACGTGTGATTTGATTTCCTTGAAAATGTAGAACATGAACACGGAGCAGTAAATTTGTTAACGTAATAATAACACACAGAAAAAGAAAAACAAAAGCAAGAAAAATAAAAAGAAAAATAAAAATATTAAGAAAAAATTAAGCAACGAAAAAAAAGAAGAAGGAAAAAATATGTTCGAAATGCCACTGTTTTTATGCAAAATTGTTCGCATTGGCATGTACTCACCTATGCTCACTGATATATGAAAACAGAGTGCGAGAATATGTTTTCCATTTCTACAACAACATTTTCATTTCCTCTTTGCGATTTAATGGTTTACTTTGTAGCATAAAATTCAATTCGCCCTGCCTGTTTGAATATTCAAATATTTTAGGGGAGCAACCCAGCTTAAAAGTGTACCAAACATGGTAGCCTAGGCGTTAATATACAAGAACGGTAACGACCTTTTAGGTTAGCACCCCCCAAAAATGTTGTAAGTTTTCTCACCTCTCTCTCTCTCTCTCTATCTCTCTTCTCTCTCTCTCTCTGTATTACTATATACTGGTAGCATTCATGTTATTTGTTAGTGTGTGTTGGTGTTAAAATTATCCTGTTGTTATCGTTAACAACATTGACATTTTGGTAATGTTTTTCCTACAAATACAAAAAAAAAACACACACATTTTGTGAGATACCATTGCCAAGGCAACAACAGTAACATCTTTTAGCTGTCACATTTACTGGGCCATAAATTGTAAATTAGTATTGTCTTTCGAGCATGCTTACATACACACATACATACATATGTATTGCTTTGCCTCAACTAAATAAGTGATTTACACTCGGCTATCACATTAAAGTGAATGTAAAATTGAGGCATGTTGTCTGCTAATTTTCTTGTTTTTTTAAAGGTATTTTAAGGCTTCCAAAGCAGCCATATTAAGCAAATATTTCATATTGAATGTTGGTAAAATACGGTTCCATTACTTCCATTCCAAGTACAACATATGAACTGGTCTGGTCTTTTCAAATCAAATGAATTTCTAGTCGAATTGAATATAATTTTTATTTCCCACTGATCTAAATGATTCTATATCACGAGTCTATATATTATCAATTATAATACTGCTGAAGTAAGTCAAACCTTTTAATTTTGATTTGAAATGGCAGTGTGATTACATTTTCCTGTCAAATACCACAAATTTGAAGACTTCTGCTACCTCTTTATATTCCATTTAGTCTAAATTAAACAAAATTGCCTACTCTTTCCTAGATTTGATGATGATTTGATCAAAATATATGAATAAAAATGGCGCGAAAATATTTTTTGCCATTTAGGCAGTATAATTGCAAGCTTGGGGAACACTTGACAGAGTTTGAAAATTCCTTCCTATACATACATATATAAGAGAATATTCAATATCTGTTGCAAATCAATTAAGATTTTACGTTTAAAACTCATGAAATCCAATCCAGTGCCTTATCAATTCCAAGTACAAGTATTTATTAACGCTGTGGCGATCATAAACTTAATATTTACTGGTCAAACCCTACCTCAAATGATAATTTAATGGCCAAGTAAAATGCATAGTAAACCTTGAAGACTAGGAGATCAACACTGAAAGATGTCTTAGATAAGCATACTCTGCTAAGACTTGCTAGTCAATATTACCAGAAATGCATTGGCTAAGGTCATAAACATCCTAATCTATTGTGGAAACATTTACAAAAATACTCTGCCTAAATATGTTCAAGATGCTGTATTGGTTAATAAGTATGGTCATTCTCATATCATTTGGCCTTTCAGCAGGGTCCTGAGATGAATTGTGTCTGAGCCGCCAGAAGTATTTAGTTTTTGTAACCCTCGGTGAGAATACGTCATTTCCAAGAATCCGAAAACGTAATGAATCAGAGGGTTCAAAGATCACATAAAGTAATCCCATGATAGTAATTTTCTTAAGCCAAATCATTACATGAGTAATCTGCAATAAACTTCCAAATCAAGCCAAGTATAATCGGTAATCCTGATAAGCACTTCATCGTTTTTCGTTTGAAAGCTTGTTTGATGCCATCATGAATTTGGAGTATAAAATTCTGTCACAGAATTTTTCATGGAGCAATGCAAAAAAAAGGAAATTTTTCCCAAGTCTGACAAGATAAATCAGGAAGAATTTTATCACATGCCAGGGCTATATTAGCTTGAGCTTAGGCACCATGGATTTTTGGCGTTATTCTTAACATCGTGATTTGTATGATGAGCATCCCTTTTAATGGCGTCGTCATGTTGAATCAATTGGTGTCCAGATCGTTTAAACTGCGACCCAAAAATGTTGGTTAATAATACGAGAATTTGTGATCGCAGCTGGCAGTAATTTGTCAGGCAAGCTCAACCCATTACACTTTACTTTTTAGGAAGGCTGTCGAAACATATGCAGATTCCTTAATGGTCAATTGATAAGCAATCCTCTTGCTAAGGATGAGTTAGGATGCCTCTGGATATTAAGAGGGAAAGAGAAGAAAAAGACATTTAAGGCAAATTTTTCAAAACACAGTACTACGAAATATCGCCATGACATAGCGTTGCATTACCATATGAAAAGCTTGTACTTATTCCGCAGGCCTGAATTGCACGCTGGCCTTTCTGTAACCCTAACTCTCTTGTCAATTCCTTTGATCTAAGAGTCATGATCATATATAGAGTATAATAATACCTAATGGAGAAAGGTTGTTATTAAGAACCGATTATAAACCTCAAAAGCCAACAATTTATGTATAGACCCTCCCTTTCTAAAATAGAGCGTCTTTTCATTCCGGGAATTGCAACGTAAAGTTAAAATAATTCGCAAATAATTTCTTAAAAAAAAATTGAAAAAACTTAAAAATGTACTTCCTGCATAAACAGTGTGTGTGTTTCTTTGATGAAGTTTAAATTTTTTTTCTTAACTGTCTTGAACATTTCCAGAAAAACAAAAAAAAAAAAAAAAAAGAAGAAGAAAAATACCAAGTTAAAGAAACATGTTAATTAGTCGCCATTGCCTAAGACATGCCACAAATTTTCAAAATGAAGCAAAAAACGAAGTAAAAAAAAACGAAACTTTACCGTTAGAAATTGTTGAAAAGCCTAAACGTTTACTTTTGTGCTTCGAGATCCAACAACAACAACAACATGCATATTTATTTGTCAGCAAAAATATGGAGTGTTTGCCTGTTAGACGAAGATGTTCATTTCATTTCATTTCGTTTCGTTTCACTTTAAATGAATAAATTATGGAAATAACCTGCCTAAGGAATTCAACACCAGCACTGCCACCCACAAATGTTAGCAAGGGCGCATCTTCCATGAAGGCATTTTAAACTATTTTCTAAACACAATCTGTTTAATTTTCATTTCTTTTGGTAGACAAATTGCCTCGCAAATATCTTCAGTTGCCTACTAATGTCAGGTGAAACAATAAAAAAAATCTTGTTGTTGTTGTCGATGTTGTTGTTGTTGTTGTTTTGGGTGTTAGAAGTGAACAAAAAATAATTAAAAATTTTGATTAGTCAGTCAGAGTCAGGTTAACAGATACTTAAGCAATTATGACTTAATGAAGCTTATAAAAGTCTCAACAAAAATTTTTGTTGTGGCTTACGCGGTGTAATGAGGCATACAGAAATCGAATTTTAAATTTCTATTCGCCTCCAAACACAATTTGTTTTTCAAAAAAGACTGTGATTTTATTTTTAATATGAAAAAGAAGAAGAAGTTGTAGAAAGAACACCACAGTAAATCTTCCTTTTATTGTTCTGTGGACTATTTTGGGGGCACCCAGAAATTATCGACAGTGTAGTCAAAGGCAATTTGAGTACAAATTGCTTGCCTTTATAAAGAATTTTTGACAGTCAATGGTGCTAAAGAGGTACCTGTGACAGTGTCCATGTATGTTGTGCTGTCAAGCTGACATAACCTAAGCCTTACAGGGAATATCAGAGAAAAATTGAAAGGGGTTAAGGCCTTCCATCTAAAGCCATTCATTGGTTATACTCGAAATTAATAATAATTGCCATTACAACCCTTCAGTCAGGGTTACAGCCTAGCTTCTTCTCACACACTTATGTTGTGTGTGTTAATTTATAATGAGTGGCGGTCCTACAATTTAAGAGTCGACTCCGAACGACAGATTTTTGAGAAAATTTTCACGGCAATTTTATTTACTTTCAAGTTTTTGCAGAAACCTGCTGAGAGGAAGCCGCCGATGAAATATTTTTTTTTTCATATTTCGTTTTTGATGTCTGACCGGAGGTTCGAACCCTGGCCTTTCGTCTAATAAGTAAACACACTACCTACTAGACTACGGCAACTTCATACTCGGACTGTTATTACGTACACCTGTTTTATGGAATGTCTTGGATAGGAGTTTTCAGCGTGAGATTTCTGGTGGGGATTTCTGGTGTTAGGGAAATATAATGTCAAGCCGTTCTTAATGGAACATTGAGTCAAATTCCACTTGACTTGCATGAAGAACGAAATGCCAAAAGCCATATACATGCATAGGTGGTCATTACGATCCTTTAGTCAGGATTACGACCTAGCTTCTTACACTACTGAAGTTGTATTTGTTAATTCGTAACATGAGTGGTGGGACCTACAAGTTTAAATTCGATTCTGAACGACAGATATTATAAAACTTTTCATGGAATTTTATTTATTCACAGAGTTTTTGCGAGATATCCGACCGAGAGGAAAGCCTCCGAAGAAAATATTTTTTCATAATGTTCCTTTTGAATGTCTGACCTGGGATGCCGGAAAACCACAAGTTTTAGTATAGTACTGCTGTTGGAAACAAACTAAAAAGGGACTCCCGCATGTTTGATATATATTTCTCTCTTCTGATGAACGAGTGAAGCTTATAAATTTAAACCTCCTTTTTTTATAAAATTCCTCGCTTCCTGGATGAGTTAATGATATACACATTTCATATGGGTGATGGCACTGAGCAAGATTTCCACTGAAACTTCATTATAAAGTGGCTTGTAACTTATGTTTTCTCAAACGAAGGAGTGTGTTGTTTTTTTTTAACACTCAATGTCCGATCTTGTTTTCTTCAGATGCAAATCTTATGCCATTTTCCGTTAGCAGTTTAGATTGGTCTCAGCACTATACGATAGGTCTCCTAAAAGTCTTTGAACATGATAGAATTAGTCTCTGTGTGGTTCTGTGGATCATACTAAAATTCTTAGGTACGCTCAAGCAGTCGTATCTGTGAACTTATGTATCCCTCTCGATTAGTAACATGCTTGTGGATTCTAGTTTTTCAGTTTTCCAGAACAATGGAACAGAGTCGCTGAGGTGGTGAATTGGGATGATCATTAACCAAGAGCCTCTAGCCGTCTTTAGACGGTTGTATATTGAGAAGAGGGGTAGTTAAAGAGCAATGAAGAGAATCTCTTCTGTAACTGTCCAGGTATTTTGTAAATGAAAGTTGAATATCCAAATGGGATTTCCTAAAAGATTTAAACTCGCTGTCAGGGGCTCTAATGAGGTTTGTAAGCGGATTCTGTTAGCTGAGGTTTCTGCATTCATCGTCTCTTAATAAATTTTCTTTGTTTTTGTTTCCTGAAAATTTCTTTCAGTTTCTCTATATCGATCCTTACACTTCATTTATTTTCCTTTTCTAGGATGAAAACACGGGCGTTCCGAGGCTTCAGATGTTATTGTATTTGCGCTTACCACCATAAACGTTTTTAAATGTTTGAATGGATTTCCAGATAATTTCTAAACATGAGGCAACAAAAAAAGATTCTTAAAATTTCATTAAGACAACGTAGCTAGCTTCTGAATATGTCCCACAGGATGATGAAGTAGTAAATTATGTTCACAATCTGGCTATACTGGGGGCATTGTCTGAGCATATGTCGTTTTGAGGGTGCTAGGATCTAGCAGGTAGATCCTTACAATACCTCTGAACTGGTAAAGTATTAAATCGTACTGGATTTTGAAGCGCTGCTGTTTGGAGAATTGAGATTACAAATACAATGGACCGCTATGCATGCTCGAGTGAGATTTTGTAATCAAAGCCACCACTTCGATATCACAGTTGAACAAGTGCTAAAGGTCAAAGCTGTCAGGGGTCTGTAGGAGGTTCTACGGGTTACTTTTTGTGTTGATTGGCCAATGAATCAAATGGAGAAAAGACGTGTTATTGCTAAGGAAGAGAGACTTTCGAATCTTCCGGCTACTATAGCTCAGATAGGACTATTGCGCTACGACCTGAACTTTATTAGATACCCTGTTAAACACAAATTTTATAAGCTTTCAAAATCTCATGGATCAGAGTGTATAGTTGTAACGAAAATGATTTTTATTTTTCATTTTAAGATTACAAATCCAAAGTAATTCCTTTACAGTCCTAAAAATATTTGAGAAATCTTAACATAACCATCCCCTCCCACTAGTTTATTTGATTTAATATCTGATATATCAGCCACCTATTGTATCTCTCCTGATCTTTAAAATTATCTTAAATTCGATTTACCGTTATACCGATTCAACGTCTTACATTACTTGTGATTAATTTGCATAATTCTTTTTGTTGTTTTTTTGAGATAAGCTTCCTTAACCCAACTTCAAGAAAAACAAGAAAAACAAGAAAAAAATAAAAAAAAAACGCGAAAACAAGCCAACAAAAATCGTGTAATTTTTCATTGCTTTTCTTCACACACAGTAACTTAAAAACAAATTCCTTTTAAACCATAGGCCAAGGGGGGAAATGAAAATTGTCTAGTGTCTGGCAAAATACAAATGATAGACGAAGAAAACAAGAATAAAAAGAAGAAGAAATGAAAACATAGCTCATGCATAGCTCATGCAGAATACAGAACTTAAGATATCTTTTACATGAATTTCTTGTCTCTCTTTTACTTTATTTACTTTTCTTGTCCTTGTTGCAGTTGTTGCTCTGTTCTTACTATTGTTCTCTACAGTTTCCCCTCTGACATTGTCAAGTGGAAATGATTTATTAACAAAATAGCCAGTGAAGCGAAATATTTTTTATGTTTCTCTCTCTCTCCTCTCCTCTCTCGCCTCTCGTTACCTTTTTGTGTCAGTAATGATGCCACAAATACTTTCGTTTGTTCATTCATACGTTTGTACGAGAACGTTATTGAGGTAAAGTTACAACATAAAAACATGCAATTGTATAAACCCCCCCCCCCCCTCCAATCTGTTATTGTTGGTTTATAAAATAGTGTCTCGGTGCCCTACAATAGGCCTATGACTCGATCTATCAGAATAATTCTCTATCGTTTAAGCCTAGTGCCTTAGGTAAACGTTAAGCCTCCACTTGTGGACTTTAACCGTAAGATTGGTTGTGGCATTATGCCAAACAAGAAGCGTGGCAATGCCTGTTCTCTATTTGGTATTCCAGAAAACTAATGGCGGTTTCTGAGTAGATACAGTCTGAGTAGCTTGATTAACCTGGCCTTTTTGTATGTTAAAGTCTAACATGAATTTATTGGCGGGAATTGTGAGTCTTTCAACATGCCCACCTATATATGACAGTTGGGCCTTAAAAATACCTATTTGCCATATAGGACCATACGATTTAAGAACAGAAATGATTCAGTTTTCTTGCTATCCATACGTGCCCAAAAAAGTTTAACAATTTGTGTTGTATCCTGCAGCGGCCAACGAGATTAAGCTTCCCTTATAATAAATCTGTTAGCAATCGGAAGTACTAAGCATTGTAGCAGACAACTCCATACCGGCTCTTTTCAGCTTCATTAGCAATGAAATTTCCAACGATATTCCATTGAACCGAAACCGTATATGAAACTTTGCCTTTGAGTGACCAGAAATACTCTAAGAAATCCTCGACACAACGAACGTTAAAACTATGTTCGTTAGCGACTTAATCGCAGTTGGCTTGTTTGAGTAATTATACGATCTTCTGGGATAATTGAATTACTCAATACTCAAGACTTTTTCCTTCGTCTTATTCAGCTTTTGTTGAAGTTAATTCCTCAACATTACATGTTGCAAACAACATCATTCACAATCACCTTCAAGGCTCTACATTTCTCATGGATCACCAATAATGGCATTAACATTCTACATCGCTTCGAACATGTTTGCTGTGAGTCGAACCCAACTTAGTTCAATATTTCTGCGAATATCTAAACACTCTCCTTTTTTGTATGACTGAATCTGTCTAGTGACTCCTTGTAAGTGAGTACTAATGAAGTCGCTCTAGGTTAGTATGTATTGTGCTAGAAATGTCTGATCTAGGGGTCCGAACCGTGGTCAGATGAAAAAATATTTTCTTAGCGGCTTCCTCTCAGCAGATTTCTGGGAGCAATGAAGATGTCACGAAAAGTTTCTCCAAAAAGAAATCTGACGTTAGGAATCAAATTCAAACTATTAGTTCGCAGTCATGTTCAAAAATAATACACACAACATAAGTGATGTGAAAAACTAGGTTGTAGTCCAGAAAATAAAAGATTGTAATCACCACTTAGTATGTATATATGCAATGAACTTACAACCTGATCTTGCGCTTTGGATGCATCATGTCATAATTCGGATAAATTTTATAGAAAGTAAAATAGAAGGCTTTGGACAACAACTTGAACTTGAACTTTTTCAAAAAAAAGTTACATTGCGATATAGGGTACTAAGTGTCGAGCTTGATCGCCTATTGTGTTCCCACTTTTTACTTTTTATGATATTCCTGATGGTCTTGTTAAATGTTTCTCTTGGTTTTTATTTGTACAGAGCCAGTGTGCTGGCTGGTAATAATAGAAGTGAAGCAGAGAGAACGAAAACGAAAATTAACATGACATTGAATGACAGCAGAAAATTAACATTAAATGAACAATATTTTTCACACGCACACACCCACATATTTATATAGGGAATATATATTCCTTCGAAAAATTACATAAAAATTGTTCATATTCATTCGCCAAACTTTTTTTTTTTCTTTTTTTTTTTCGGTTCAATGTCGAAGTCGGTCAAATTATAATAATTTTTTCACTTTTTTTCTTTCAGTTTTCATTTCATTTTTTATTTTCATTTTTCATTTAAAATTATGCAAATTTGTTTCGAAGGTTAAAAAGATGTTTAAATTTGTTTAAAAAGAGAATTTTAAATCCATTTTAAGAAAGAAAAGAAAAAAATTTTTTTTTTTTTTTAATTTTTTACAATCAAAATTGTTATGTTTTTGACACACAAAAATCCAATTCAAAAGCAGCTTAAAGTCAAACTTAATGCCTTCAAAATGTGAGAAAGTTTCTTTCTGTCTTTTGAAAAGATTATTTTTCATAGGAAATGATTTTTTTTTTTTGTTTTTTTTTCAGAAAATAAAATTGAAGAAAAAATGTGCCAAACAATATAAAAAAGAGATTAAATGTGAAATAATAAATAAATAACTGAAATAAAAAAAACAAACAAAAAAAATTTAAGCTACACTCGGTTTAGACAGAGAGAATTTTTGTAATTGTTTTCATAATACAGGCAGGTTGTAGATGAAGTCTGTTTGCTGTATTAAACAAAGCTTTTACTTGTCACTGCTACTATGTAAATAAAGATTAATTTCCTTGAAAATATCAAAATAATTTCACATTATATCCCTCCTTATACTAATGTTTCAACTATAGGGATTCTAGAAAGTACAGCGTTCCGATCTGTGTTATTTGACTATCGTAAGTTAGGTCAAGTCGCCATAGTCTACTAAAAAAAGTGTGTTGTCTTATAAGACACGAGCCACGCTTTAATCCCAGGACAGACATCAAAACTAAATTAAAAAAAAATTTTTTTTCTTCGGCGACTTTCTTTCATTAAATTTCTGGCAAAAGCTCTGAGAGTAGGTAAAATTCTCAAAAATTTATTTCAGAGTCGACTTTAGACTGTAGGTTCCAGCTCCACTCATGTATAAAATTAACAACACACAACATAAGTGTTGTGAGAAACTAGATTGTAATCCTGACTAAAGGGTTACGTCACGTTGCATTGGAGGGTGACACTTCGCTGTAATAAACAATTACGCGCATTTTGACCAAGATTCATTGTTTCATTGTGTGCCTGCCAATTAGCAGATAAAAAAAAAAACGGAAAAGGTTGAAGAAAAGCAAAAAAGGAGACCAAGTTGAAACACAATAAGCCACTCATGGCACCCTTAGATAAAGTAATACCTTAAGATATCATTGCCAGCCAGTCAATACCCGCCTATGAACGCTTAATAGATCCATCCGCAAGTCTAAAGTCTTTCAGATTTAGCAATTCATCAACAAATCATGTACCATCTCTGCCTATGCCACTGTAAATAAGAATATCAAAAATGTCATCCACTTTTTTCTCTCTCATAGCCTACAGAAATCATGATAACCTATTCCATCTACAGATTCGGTGTCTTAAGTACTTAACTGCTGTAATAGCTCTCATCTCCTTCGCTTCTAATGCCCAGGATAAGTTTAATTCTTATAGGATAGAGCCTTGACCATAAATGCTGTGCCACTCAACAGTCAGTTCGCCATCTGCATGGCATGGTTTGCGATTGAATTCAAACTCCATTGATAGTTTCAACGACTTCTTCTCTTGTTTATAGTCTTCAAAACTGAGACTCATGAAAGCCAATTTATCCACAATTTTGTGCTAAAAAACGCCAGGATTCCCTGCATTGTTCAATTTATTTTATCAGCTTAAGCAGTTTGCTACACTAATCCATTAGCAGAATATGCCCTAAAAAGGTGTCCCTAAAGCCTATAGCGGGTTGGCTAATCCCAGATTGTTACTAATGAGATACCGTAAGCAGTAGGTCGAGTGTGTTCCAAACCCGAGGTCAGACATCTGCAACAAAACGAAATACGAAAACCATATTTCTTCAGCAAAAACTCTGAGAGTAAATAAAAACTTGCCATGAAAAGTTTCTCCAAAAAAAATCTGTTGTTGGGAATTGACTTTAACTGTAGCTCTCGTCACTAATGTATGAGTCGTGTGAGAAGCTAGGTCTTAGTCTAGGCTTAACAGCGTTAATTTATTTTCATGTTTCGTGTAAACATTTCTCGCTTTTCAAATGTTGTTTGTATTTAAAATGACCCATTGTTGGCTTTTATTGTCAGTCTTTGGACATTAAGATGACGTGTTTCGTATCCTCTTTTTGTCTTTTTTTTTTGGTTATGACATTAAAGGACTTAGGATTATTTGAAATTAAATTTCGCGAAATTTTAGAATTTTAATGTCCTGTCCTGTCGTTAATATAAGTTCATTGGTTTTGACCCTTTTGTACTGTATGCATGAGCAATTGTTGCCATAGGAGTGGTTGGTTTTTGTTCAGGAAAACTTTACTTTACTTTACTTAACTTAATTGGTCAGCCCTTTTGTCAGGATTATGACGTAGTTTCTCACAGCATTTATGTCGTGTGTTACTTTTATCCATAAGTGGCGGACCCTACAGTTTAAAGTCGACCCCGAACGACAGATCTTTTAAAAGCTTTTCAACACAATTGTAGTTACCCATAAAGTTTTTGCCAGAAATATTTTGCTGAGAGGAAGTCGCCGAGTTGAGAGACATATTTCGTTTTGTTCGAAACGAACTTGAGGTCTGAACCTTGGCCTCACGTATAATAAGCAAACAAACTACCTACCTGATCACCGAGACCTCAGCATATAAACTGCATTAAACCGAGATCATAATAGATAGATGGATAGGGCACCTAGAATAAGGTCTTAGTCTAGACTAAATAAAGGGGTATGTATACGCTGTTAGTAGTATGAATCTTGGGTATGTGAAGTTAATGATTTGCCCAGAGCACTCGGCGCTGTGCGATACGTGTCTGTACATTCCAATTTATGACGCAACTGGATATTCGCATTGTCCATTCTATAAGTTTTGATTCAATGCAACAGTCATTGGTCTAATTCATGTATCTCGTATTTTGCAAAATGACGAGTAGCGGCATGTTCTTCTAAGTAACATAATTCTAGCCATTTGTCAACTGTAAACCTAACTTATATCTTTACCCATCAACTCATCAAATTGTCTTCTTCAACAATCGTTTCTCTCATATTGGTTGTAGCGCGTAATTGTAAAAAGAAGATCTCTAAGTCTAACATATCTTCTTGTAAATGTATATTATATTATATGTGTCCTATATCTTCAACAGCGAATTTTAACATCATCTCAATTGTTATTAGGTTTATATACCAATGTTTATAAATTGCGTGCGTGTCTGTCTTAGTTGATGATGTCGTCTTTATTTGCCACAATATTTTAAGATCAAATCATAATTAAATTTAAAACTGTTGCTACTTTCAACAGTCGCATCAGCTACATATATCAGCATTGGCAACAGTGACATCCGCAACAGCCTCAGCAATAATAGCATTAGCTTAGCAAGAGAACCACAATGAAATCAGCTTAAGCGTACCCGAACCAACATGCTTTCCTAACAGCATAATTGTTCCCCGAAGTTTGTTGAAGTGAAGCATGTCCTGTTGGTACTACTCTTCTGTGTTTTTTTTTTCTTTTGTTTGTTTTAAAATAGAAAAACGCACTTCATGTTCATATTTGATCTGTTTAAAGAAAACTAGAAAAATAAAATGCCAAAGAGGGATATGAGGGATATGAAATGGAAGGGATGATAAGGATATTAAGGAAGCAAACCAAACATTAAATGATTTATGGCTGGGCAGAAGGAAAAAAAAGAAGAAAAAATTTTTAAATTATTTACATGGGAATAGTTTGTTGAACTGGAAAGCTTTCATATGTTTGGTAGAAACAGATAAAATTTGAGATTTAATTTTGGAATACAAATGTTATTGGTAGGCAGGAGAGAAAATTATAAATATTGTCTCTAGCTAGTGTTATGTGTGGAATATTGTTAGGTTTTTTAATTTTTACGAAATTTTTCTTACAATTTGAACAATGCAGAAATACATTCTGCGTAATAATGTCACGTTTTTTCATCACTACTAACAAATCAACCTGCCTTTCACTCTGTTTATTCTCATTTATTTTTGATGTGCAACTTCTAGAACTTAACTGTTGAATTGGAATTGTAAATTTCCCTTTTTATAATTTTTTTCTTATGACATTTAGGTATTCCAAAAAGGTATCCAAATTATATCAGAAGGTATAGTTTAGCACTTATCTGACAGAATACTAACGTCTCAGAACCAATTGCATTCACTTTAATACCTCAACGACTTCTTGGTCAAATTGGATCCTGACACAGAATCCTGTGGACATCTTGTTGACACAAAGCATGGCTTTTAAACCTTAGAAAAAAGATCGGATTGAGGCCTCTATATAGCAGAGCCAATAATCCGCTCTTTTGCCTCTGGCCGATGGACTTCAATACGTGTTTCCAGTTGAGGTACGTAGGTAGGTAGTGATATGTGGTGGTAAACTCTTACATATTTGGGATTTAAAATTTCTTCATCATTGTAAGATGAACATCCAGACATGCGGGCCTATGGACCGCCCTGGAATGTAAAAGTAAGATTAAAACTTTCTCCAGATATGCTATGGTAGGCAATATAAGGGTGCCTAGTCATCAAAGAGTGAATGGAAATGATGAAATCAATATTATACGTAATAGATCCAGAGTACCACGTGCCATAAATTAATCCAATGCTTCTCATTGCATTGTAACATCACATCAACTATTGTGGATAACACTCAACCTACTTGGTGGATGAACACAGTAGATAAACACCAGTAGTGAAAATATCTTCTGAAGACCATTCCTGATAAGGAAAAAGCCATGATATTCCAACGCTTAATAAGGGTGACTTACAGAGCACAAAGGGGGCACTTTTTTTCCCCCCCAAAAAAAAAAAAAAGGAAAAAAAAAAAAAACGACTCGCCTTACATGGTAGATCTGGTGAAGGAAAGGTCTGTATTGAAGGCATTGAAGGGGGGGTTCTGGAGACTTAAAATTCTTTAATGTCTTGTGCAGTTTTTTACGTTTAGGGGTTAAGATCTGAATATTTTTTGCGGATGATACTAATATCAAGTCGCAAGTAGTCTAGTAGACTTATTAAATGGGAACCCGCGGTTCAACCCCTAGGGATCAGGCAGGGTTGAAGATAACATAATTAGGAAAAAAATATTTTCCTTTCGGTCTTCTTTCTGCTCCAGTAAGATATGGGAAAGGTGAAGCGTTCAAAACACACCAGACTTTTCCCACACCGTCAATCCTTTCCCAAAAGCCAACCTCACCCATGTCCGCCCTTGCAAGAGCTTGGTATGTCCCCGTCACGCTGAACGATGATTTGACGAACCGAACGATGGCATTTTAAACATGCTGATGGCGATGATTTTCCACCTCAATACAAGGATCGAACGCTATATCTCTTATAGAGCCTGTACGTTCTTTAAAAATAACTATTATGGCAGAAACCAGCGCACCCCTATATCCCCCTAAGGAGTAAGTGAAAAGGAAATATGTACAACCTTAAGTCAGGTACGCCTAAGCTTCCTCCACACCCAACTATGTATTATTGTATTAATGGCAACTCTGAGAGTAAATAAAATTGCCAATGCTGAGAGGAAGCCGCCCATGAAATATTCATTCAAAATTTTCGTTTTGATGTCTGATTTCCAATTAGTTTACTAGACCACGGCGAATTCAATCCTGACTAAAGGGTTTTAATGGCCAATTAAGTCAGTAAGTAAGATAATATTCCAAATATTCTCGTTCAATTAAAGTGGATTACAAGAACTGAAGGTAGCCTGTACAAGGTACAGATATGTCATAGAACGTATGGATGGGGTATTACTTAGTGGTGACCATACAACAAACCTACTTGATGGCTTAGGTATACATCGTTCGGCATGAGAATTTTGGTTGATAGCGTCGACTTCAACCTACCTAAGTTTCCTCGATAGAAATGGACAATCGAAAAGTCATATTTAAATAGCATCGTTTCGAGTATATTCCAGTAACGGATTAGGTATCCATGTGGCCTATTTGATAGTGTTTAAAAACATGCCGTAGAGATCTATCAAAGATTGCTTTGTTGCTTCATTTTCCCTCAGGCAGAGTCTCTATACTTTCTCTAAGACAGCAGAAATAAATTA
>QOCX01004073.1:0-14260 GCA_005959815.1 Sarcophaga bullata | reverse complement strand
TTTAATACTTACTTTATCACCATAAAGTATTCAACAGCTGAAGTATTAAATTTCGTATTCAAATTGAAGTACGTAAATATGTAGGTATGAGGAGTAGAAGTGTGTGCATATGATCAATAATTCTTATTTATTTATTTACGATTTATTATAACCGCATTGTAATCACAATATTTATATTTAACACTGATGACAATGCGGTTAAAAACATCATTTAAAAAAAATTGTATTCCCTCTGCCTAACTGCTAGGCAGCCCAGTCAAAAACACAAGATAACATCAACTAGAAACAGAAAACAAAAAATGGAAGAAAATAAAATGGATTTTAATAGCATCGTTTCTTTTTATACAGTTGTTGGTTTTTTTGTTGTTGTTGTTATTGTTGTTGTCCACATACATGCATGCATACATACTCTTACCCTATATTTACTGGAGGTTAAATGGTTTATAAGATGATTTGTCAGAACAATCCTTATTTATTGTTTTCAATAAGTTGCCGCAGAATAACGACTTCAAACGAAACGAAAGAAACGAAACGAAATGAAACGTATTTGAAAAATATGGTCGAATTCAGGAAACCATACACTTACGCTACCACACGTATGTTGTACGTATGCAGGACTAAGAAAATCTTGAAAATTTTAAGAAAATGCAAGTTGAGGTAGAAATTTTTAACGATTTGAAGGAATATTTGAATAGATTTTGTTTTCTTGTATTATTCTTGATTGTTATTTTAAGTAAAAGAATTAAAAGACATACTTGAAGGTATTGCTACCTTTATTTTCCTTCATAGTAGAACCACTACAGTAGGGAATTCCTTCCACAATTTTTTCTTCCAATTCACTTGGTTTTTCTTTTTTTTCTTCTTTTAATTCTGTTGTTATTTTTATCATTCTTTCGTAAAATTAAAAGCGATAAATTCACTATGACACCCAACTTTGTATGTGTGATACGTTGGGCATGCAACAGCAAAAAAAAAAAAACGAAAAAAAAATCTACAAAAATCTACAAAAAATTAATAAGAATATATTCCCTGACGTAAGTTTGAATAGCTATGTTGTTGTTGTTGTTGTAGTGCTGCATGCAATAGTAATAGAATAAACGTCAGTTGTATATATGTATACATATATGATATCCCAGCAAACATTTGTTTTTAAAAAAAATTTCTTTTCGAATAATTTTAATTGAATTTAAGCATCCTCTTAATAAATGGCTTCTGTGTAATATGAACTCCCTTTTAATTTTTAAAATTTCATAGAATACTCCAAGTATACAAAGTGATTTGAAGGCTTTTATTGTAACACACATTAAAAATAAATAAAATGTATTGGGTGATACCCGTTGCAGAATATTGAAACTAAAAATAGGGTGGGTGGGGAAAAAGGTTATTAGGCATAAATTTCATCGTTTAGAATTCTCAAAAAAAAAAAAAAAAAGAAAAACGAGGCCTAACAAGTTCAAATTGATAATCAAATAAATATTGTGTTCGTGATGGAATTTAATGTTCATACACCAGATACTCAGTTAACGAGCAATATTAAGGTAACATATATAACGTTCATTCAATTATACTTCAATCGGAATTGCATAACAACTTGTGCTTAGAAAAACAATCATGAATTGTAGATTTTTCCAAACTAAATATTTAATTAAAATTTATTTTTACTCAAACCAAACGTGATAGTGAACTAGAAAATTTGTAGTTCATCAAAGTGAATTTTTAAATGCTCTTTATCGCATTGTAGTCGGTGTACCACAACTACAGCAAATTATTTTGGCACATTCGCTTAAGAAAGCTTTTCCGTTACTTCAATTTTGCCCTACTTTCTCCTTTCATTTGGACCGGAGTCTCATAAATGTTAGACATTTTTTTCCAGGCCCTAAACTTTAGTTTGTTTGCTGCTGGAAACTAAAAACTTTTCATATGCGCACAAATGTCTGGGAGTGTATGATTTTGACGGATGGCTTCAAAAGCCAGACAAAATTCCGGTTTCTACACACGTGCCGATTAAACCACATGCACGTCAAATTTTGCAATACTTTGGTCTAGTGAGTGTTCTGTTGCCATTTTCATCGTTCTGGAAGGAGTACGCTTATGAACTACTTCGAAACAAATTCAACAACTCCATTGAGCCAAAATGTAATCTTCGTGTCCGTATTTATGTTGAAAAAGCTCATTTTACTGAGTAATTTCGGCATTGCCAGCATGTATGGAATTGAAAATCAAAAAATGTTCACTAAAGATTGTTGCAATTTTTAGGTTATGTTGCGATTATAGAGCAATACAATACATAATTGGCGCATTACAACCCTCCCCGTCAGAATTGCAACGAAGCTTTCAAACCACTTATGTTTGTGTCTTAATTTTATATATCAGTGGAGGGCCTACAATCTAAAGGCACTCCTAACGACCAGATTTTTTGAGCAACTTTTCATGGCAATTTTATTTGCTCTCAGACTTTTGCCAGAATCTGCTGAGAGAAGACGCCGAGGAAATATTTTTCATATTCCTAAAGCGCTTGTGCATTCATTTCAAATATAATCTCTTCACGTAGCTTATTAGTACCCCAAGTCCGTGGCAGTTGGTTTTTTTTGGTAATTCTGTCTAAATCACTACGTGTGACTGCCTGGTTTTTTTTTTCACAAGGCATGACTATTCCGTAATCATTTCCTTGTAAAAACTTTGTTCAAATTTGTGCATTGGAGACTGTTTTTGGATCAAAAACGATACTTCGCATTAATCTAAGGATTTATGCTCATCGAAACATTTTACTGTTATAATACGGTGGTGTTTATACGGTTCTCACAATGATTCTTGGACTTCAAAGTCAGCATATTCATAACGAAACTCTTTATTTTTATTGCACTTTATGGAAAAAAGGCAAAAAAAGGGAAACATTTTAAAACAAATAGACGCAGATATACTGTGTGAGTGGAATTTCGCAATTAAACAACAAGCACCACATTAGGGTGTGGTGTACAAATATTCCGATTTACAAATAGAAAGAAAAAAAGTATGCGCCGAACAAATGTATCCGTGCTCGAAAGTTTAACTATTTTTTGTAGAATTTTTTTTTATTTTTGATACAAAGATTTTAGTTTTTAAGTATCACAAATGTGTACACAAATAACAATGCAAACATTTCGAAACAAACAAAAAAAAAAAAAAAAAAAACCAAAAAAAAACGAGGAAAACAAAATATGTTTGAGCTTAAACCGCATACTACAAATAAATTTTCAAATATTTCGTACGCTTATTTGATTTTACTTTCTATTATTCGTTGTTTTTCTATCTTTTTTTTTTTTTTGGTTTTATTTTTTCAGTCATTCGAGTTGGAATGTCACACACTGTTATGTGGCAATTAAATGATGCAATATCTTAACAATTCGAATATGCAATGAAGAAGTAATGGCAACAACAACAACAACAAACAACAACACCAAACAATAATAGCAATAGCAATAGCAAATAGGAATTGCAATAGCCATGGCAAATAGCAAATATAGAAGCAGCATCCTAAAATGTCATTTGTGGTTAGTATGCTTTGTCGCTGAGTTTTGAAATTTTATTTTTTTTTAAACAAAATCGCAAATAATTGCTGCTGCTACTACTATTTCGTTGCATTTCTTTTCTTTTTTTTTTAAATTGTTTTAAAAATATTTAAAAATTTGTTTTTTTTTCTAATGTATTTTACTGTGTGTGTGAGCATCAAAGCATATATATTTTTAGGGTTGCATTATTATATACATAAGCTTCCATTAACGCCATTAAAACTCAATAATTCTTTCTGTTTTAGTGTGAAACTCTAACCAATATTTTCTAACTTTATTTTGGAAAACGAAAAACACATGGTTGTGCAGCATATAACATGACCAACGTGAGGAACAAAAGATGTCAAGATCCAATTTCATTAGTGGATTACATTGTCAGTGATTGAAAGCATACTCAGGCTTAAGAATTTTAGTGTTTATGGGGTAATCACGAAAATCGGTAAAGATTTAATTCAGTGCGTAGACGTATATTTTCATCATGAGATAAGCCGTGAGTCAAAAATTTAAAAAGGTTTTTAATCGCATTCTTGTATCGTATTTTTTTGTCAAAAGTATTTTGCGGGGGCAAATCAACTGTACAGTGGACGAATACTCACTTAAAGCAGAATTATCCTCTAGAATGCCTAGTTTACAATTGCATTACCGTGATACGAGATCAAATTTTCGGGCCGTAAGGAACCATGTCACTAAAGCTTGAGGAAAATTGTTGCTATACGGTCTGTTCTAAACATGGAAATATAATGCAACTTCTATCTCTACAAAATAAGAAACCAAGCTATCCCTTTGGCTATCGCATACTAAACAGTTTGCCAAGCGGACTTAGTTGGTATCAGAAAATGTTTCACGAGGATCGGTTTTGGTGAGGGTTTTAAGAGCCTCGCTGATAGTCAAAAGAGAAATTAGGCCATTAGTATCAAGAGTTAAAGTTATTGTTCAGTGATATCTTCTATCCACTCATGGATAAAAATATACATACATGGGTGGTGTCAGAAACTAGGTTGTAAACCTGGCTACAGAGTTGTTAATAAGCAATTAAGTTAGAAGTAATTCAATTAAAATCTATCGTTCGGAGTCAAGTTTAAACTGTAGGTCCCGCCTCTCATGCCTAATAAACACACACAACATGTGAGAGAGAAAGCTAGGCCGTAATCCTAAATGAAGATTGTAATGGCCAAATATATGTATGCATGTATGTATGTATGTAATTAAATGTTCTTTTTTAATTGTTTAAAAGCAGTAAAGAGAACTTTAAAAAGATATTTAAAACCTAAAAGTGACACTGTAAACCACAGTGAATCTATTTTGCTAGACCAAATCAATTCGGAATCTTGGTACATTCATCCGCGACTGAGCCGTGAGATTATCTATTATCTACATGGTGATGCTTCTCTCCCCCCCTGAAATAAATAATTAACACTGGTCAGGTATATAATAAGTGAAGTAGAGAACGAAACCTTTGTAATTTCTGCAGCAATGTTCAATAACGACATCCAGAGTCCTCTTTCCGAGTTTGTACTGTCTTTCTGTACAACCTTCAGCTTTTGTACTATCTGCTCGTGTGGCATTAATAGGATTTATTTTCACATTGTCAATCCATTGCTAATAGGTCCTCAAATGTGCCGTATAAGGCCAATTTTTTCAGCTTTCAGTGTTGAGGAATACCAGAGTGTCTTGGTAACAATACGAGGTGAATTTTATACCGATCTAAGCTAAGGTATCTCTTCTTAACGATTATCATGAGTGAAATCCTGTGCAGAAACATCTATGTGTGGTGGCGCATGTATGTAATTCATTCCATCTTAGAGATTCATTGTATTATAATTAGAAGAATCTGTTACGAGTATCAATGCGAAACATAGGTTGGCCATCATGGATTTTGGAAGGAGAAAAAAAAAAAATAATATTTCTATTGTCAATTCAACTGCCATATTATCAGGGTATCTAGAAACCCATTTGTTGCCTTTATTTTTATTTTTTTTTTGTTGTGTTACAGTTAATAAGAGCGAACTAGCAAAACGCTAAATAAATACTACTTTGGAAGTTTTAAAATATTTTTTGTTTTGTTGTGTTGTTTGTTGTTGTTTTTATTTTCTATCATATGCGATACACACATACACAATAACATTGCATTTATTTCAGGATTTAAAAATTCCTTTTTTTTTCTTTGTTTCGTTTTTGTTACTGTGTGTGGGGCTTTTCTAGCCCATTGTGCTACAGGCACATGCTGTCAAGCCAGTAACGTAAAGTGTGTAGTGTTCAATTGGCCCATGGTTATCCAAAAATCGCAAAGCGAGAATTTGCTGACAAACCAAAAAGAAGAGAAAAAAAAGAAAAGAAAGAAAGAAACAAATGAAAAATTGAATCTAAAAATATATTTCAAACCAAATTATATCGTACACTGCAATGGCACAAGAGTGAATACAAGTTTATCGCATATGAAAATACTATCTCATGAATATATGGTTGTTGTTGTTATTGTTGTTGAATTTGTTTAGCTTAAAACGCATTTGATATCTTTAACAATTCACTGGATGGTTGGCGCAGGCTGGCTGGCTAACTGGGAGAATGTTGGCTGTTGGCTGTTGGCTGCTGGCTGTTGGCTGTTGGATTGGATGCTTTGTTCATAATATGGTCAATGTTTTAAAAATCTTTTTTTTGTATTATTTTATTCTTTTCAAATATGCATTTTACCATCTGATCGGTGATGGTGATGTGATGGCCATGTATGGCTGTATTTTAAAAAAAAATACGAAAAAAATAAAAAATATTGGTAAAGCAAATATGTTTGGCCAAGTATTTGCGCTCGAATACATTTTTATAACTAATATTGGCCACTGTTATTGATGTGGCATGCATGGGAGTGTGTCCATGTCTATATACATATGTATGTGTGTGTGTGTGTGTGTGTGTTGGGTTAGCACTACAAGTATATTTTATAGAAATAAAGTTGCCTTGCAGACAGACCACAGCATCAGCTGGTGTCAAAATCAAAAGTGTTAAAATAATAGAACATTAGCCAAAATATAAACACAACCACAATACCAACTTTTAACATAGACATGAAAATGTTTTTCTTATACCCATCTAAATACTACATACATACATACTGACATACACTCTGGCATAGTAAATTTAAATGCTGTTAGTGTTTTTGCAAGTAAATACTTTATTTTATTGCTTTAAAAACATGAAATCCTAAAAAAATTTTATAAAATCACATTCTTTCTATAATCAATCAATAAATCGATATGCCGACGTAATATTTAATTTTATCTTCCTGTTAATAATCCGATTTTCTAAGAGCCAGTGATGTGTACAAAGATCTGGAAGCCAGGATTCAAATACTGGTTTCCAACCACACTTAAAGTTTGTTAATCAGTCTGAACTGATCAAATGGTACTTGTTCTTTACACTGAACTGTTTACTGGGTAACTATGAATGAGGAATGAGAGTAAATATTCCTCCGTGTGACAAGAAATTTCGAAAGAAGCCTTATATTAATAGTTTGATAGGGCGTTGATATTTTTAGCCTTTTATGCAGTGTTGTAAAGATTACAGTACCCTGTCTAGACAGTCTTGCAAAGGCACAGTTATGTATTGTATGAGCATGATTATTTTTGCTGCCTTGTATGTTAGATAGGTGGTGAACCATACTTAATGGAAAAAGGTTTCACTTAGGTCATCATCTAGGTCCACTGTGATACCTCAATCAATATTCAGCCTGGATATCAAACACTACCTAGAGGAAACCAATGCGATTAAAAAGTAAGGTTTGCAGCAACTTTTATATTAGAGAGCTTGATAAGGGAGCTCGATATCAGAAAGTGAGAGGTGTTTGAAACATTAGGTGAAAAACGGACCCACATCTCATTGTCGGAATGTCAAGCCTTCCTGCAAGCTTAGCAAAAAAAAAAAAATCGTAAACATTGCGATTTGAAGATAGAAAATAATCGATCTACTTCTTATTCACACCGTGACGAAGAGTCAAGAAATATTATACGTACTCTGCGTATAAAAAGAGGGAATAACATGCCTAGCAGCATGACGGAGATTGGAAGCTCTGTATCTGCCCTGGCTATCTCACCAGGAATGGAATTTAAAACAATATTTTTATGGATGAGAACTAAAAATTCTCTTGAGAAATGCTTGCCATTACAGGAGAAAGGTGATTGGAGCAAATTTGTTCGTAACACAACAAGCGTTGTATCGTTTACAACATAGCACTTACCTCAGCCTGAAGTAGTCAAACAGTCTTTGAAAAAATTGAATATCATCACATACATAATTGGCCACTACGACCCTTCAGTCAGGATTACGGCCTAGTTTCTCACACCACTTATGTTGTGTTTGTTAATTTTATACATGAGTGGCGGGACCTACAGTTTAAAGTCGGCTCCGAACAACAGATTGTTTGAGAAACTTTTCATGGCAATTTTATTTACTACTCTCAGAGTTTTTGCCAGAAGTTGCTGAGAAGGAAGTCGCCGAAGGAATATTTTTTCATATTTCGTTTTTGATGTCTGACCGGGAATTCGAATCCTGGCCTTTCGTCTAATAAGCCTACCTACTAGACTACGTTTTATTGGAAAATCTGGTCATGTCCTCACGTCTAATAAGCCAACACCCTATCTACTAGACTATGATGACTTTCAAATTTAATATAAGAAACCAATCATACATCCATAAGCCTCTCAAGCATCTCAGAAGGAAGATCCAAATACAGATTCCAGATAAGAAACAAAAGAGTCAGCAGTAATTACGCATCAGTTAAGGCCGTCACTGTAACCTGGAAAATTCAAACAGAATTTAATTAACAAAAGTAAATATTCTGACAATAATAAGGGTTAGAAAAACAACAATAACAATACCAATACCAATATGAAATAAAAAAAAAATAAAATTATTTCAAGGTATTTGGGATTGCGTTGATATCAACAATGCACAACCAATACAACAAATCAACTGCTGCTGTTGCTGCTGCTATTGCTTTCCGCAGCAAAAGAATGTCAAAACGTCAATACGACAATGACTTGTGTTTTATGACAGGATTCCACTATTAAGCTAAAGGGGGATGCAGAAAACCGAAAATTAAATGATTTTAATAGAGATGTCATGTGCGTTTGATGCCATGAATTCTGATTGTGTGTTCATGTCATGTAAAACAAAAGATTTGTCTTCTCTCATGCTACTTAACGATGTTGAAAAATTATTTTCTTTTCTTTCTCTTTTTTGTTTTCGAACACAAATTAGAAAACAAGAAAAATAAAATAAAAAAAATGATTTGCATTTCAAAAATATGTTTTCGGTAAACAATTCTCCCTGCGGGTATAAAATATTAAAAATTTATCGCATAAAACGTATGCAAGTTTATCAGTGTCGTCAATATTGAAAAAAATTTCATTTTCTTGTTGTCAGATTTTTAACATTTGTATTCTGTAACATAAACGGTTGCCAATAGTTAGTAAAGAAGTTTTGATATTCCTTTCTCACTGCATACATACATGCGTACACATGCTTAGTTGCTCAGCATGTAATATGATTACCCATGTCTTGATTAGTTTAACAGGAAATGTTACCTTAAAAGCGATTACAATCGAAGGAAACATACAAAATCAATTCATGAACACACAACATATGAATACGTATGTACATATTAATATATTAGTGCACAAGCGGGGATAATTGGGAAGACGTCTTCTCAAGGAAATATGGACCAATAACGCTGTCAGCTCAAAATCCACACCAGATAGTGATTTTTTATAACACATTGCACGTTCTGGGATCGTATATCGATTGGTATCGTCTCAAATTCAATAATTTTATTTATTTACATACCCACTCATCCATAAATGGGGCTCATCACTTAATATAGTTTTGAATAAGAATTCGGAGCGCCTCGTCAACTGCTCTAGAGCCTATTCAGCGAGCACGAGTTGTTGTCTGTGGTCGTGTATGGTGATTTTGCAAAATATTCTGAATGACAAATGACAACTAATTTGACAGATTTAGCTTCAGCAAGATGGCCGCTATCAATTGTCAAATTACGGAGGTTCTTGCTGAAAGGTAGTGCTATTTTCATGCAACAATTTGTCGACTGCCGGTTTGGTTGCAGCTGAATTGCAACCAGACTGTTAATAATTGTAAGAATGGAGAAAAAGTTGTCAAAACCGTAAATGTTTTATGGTTAATTTACTCCAAATGATAACGTTGAAGTCACCGTAGTCTAGTAGGTAGTGTGTTGTCTTATAAGACGAGAGACTGTAGTTCAAACTCCAGCTCAACTCCTAAAGAAAAATATGATTTCCATGAAAGTTTCTTAAAAATCTGTTGTTCGGAGTCGACATTAAGCTGTAGATCTCACCATTCATGGCCATAAATAACACATACGACATGTAAGGTGTGAGAAGATTGGTTGTAATCCTGACTAAAGGCTTGTAATGACCAATTAAGTAATTAAGTTGACGTCAGAAAGGAAGAAAATTTTGGATTTTTTGAGACCAGCAGAATGGGATCTGGCGGTGGGTTTCGTAGTAAACGAAGCCGTTGTCATAGGGGTTTTGCATCATATGCACTTCTGGTCCGGAACTATAATATTCAGCACAACTTACGACTTAATGCTGGAGCGTTAAAAAAGCGCTCAGATTGACAAAGTAGGCAGTTAGATTTCAATATAGAAGCCAGACAAATGTTTTTAAGTACAGTAGGCCTGACATGATATTCCTAAACCCATTTCTTACGGATGCTTCTGCATTAAGAAGACTAGGCCGTGATCCTTACTGAAGGGTTGTAATGGCTAATTATGTATGTATGTATGTTCACAGATATTCTATTTCGCTGATTATGCGTATATGCACTAGAAACAGCGGTCTGCTGGTAGCTTTATTTGCTGGCGTTGATTAAGAAGGAGGAGAATCTGCTTAAGAAAATATACACCAGATGGCCAAAAATGTTTCAGGCACACTGAGGCCTGCAACTGTACAACATCCTATATATGGTAAGAACAATTAAGAAGTAAAACTCTTCTTATTATTTTAAAATTATTACGAAATCAGAATTGTATTCGCAACCACACACAAATCTCATTTGAGCTCAATGATCTCCTTTCAACCTCAATTAACTTTTGAAATCCAAAACATTTTTCAACGGGGATTATGTGCCTTGCAATCACTTCACTTGAAATGTAAGCATTTATCTGACAATATAGAACGTAAAAAAACTAAATAAATCGAAAAAATAAAACAAACAAGAGACCGGAAAAAAGAAGAAAAACTGAAAACTTTTTAACAACAATAACATCTCAAAATGAGATACTCTTCTCTGTAATATTTTTCTATTATTTTTCACCTTTTTTTTTCCTATCCAAAGGTAGGCCATCATAATCATCCGTAAGGAAATTTATTTCAATTGACTTGTGGTACTTGCACTTAACTATTTTACTGTCTGTCTGTTGTCTGTCTGTCTTCACTTTTGTGATTGTCTGTCTGTCTGTCTACCTTAAGGGCTTTAGTTCAATTGGAAAAATCAATTGCGAATTTGTTGTTCAAATTCATGATTGCCATTGAACTGCTCTGTCTTGAAAAATTCAAACATTTTCCACCATACCACTTTTCATTTGTTTACCCCTAAGATTGTAAATATTATCAACGTTTCTTTCCTTCAGTTCAGCTTCAAATTGGTGAAAAGTTTTCATTGTTTCCGTTATTGTAAGTGCGTGATGATTTTTAAATGATTTTTTCATTCTCTTTTGGCTTCTTTAGTGTCCTTTAAATGAAAATCAAAAGAGAATGTAGTTGTTATATCTGTGCGTGCAGTTTGTGCGTGTATGTGTGGATGTGCCTTATCTTTTTTTTTTGCAAATGAAAGTTTTATTGTTTTAAATGTTGTTGCAAATAAATTATGTGACGTAAAAATCTCATGATAACTTGTTTCAAATATTATAAAGACGAGATAAGTTGGGTGGTGGGTGGCTATGTGAGATTCAGGAAATAATATTGGATTGTGTTTTGAACTGCAAAATGATAAAGTAGAAAAGAATTACAATAACAAATCAACCACAGGGGTTCTAGAAGTTACCACACCACAAATAAATTAATTTTGCTAAAAAATAGTAGCAAAAGCATGGTCAACATAAACCCAGAACTGTTTAAAGTTCTCATTATCCCTTCGTTAGGTATACCTAACGGAATATTAAAACGAAGGAGTTTATTATTTAAAGGCAATAAAGTTCTGGCAGTATTAGTATATGTGAAATCTTTGTCCTTTTTACAAAAGATCGTTGAAGTGATTAAATATGATTCAAGTCAAGTAGATTTTGAGTTGGTTTATCAGACGTGAGACTATGGTTCAAACAATAGGACAAACATCTCCTACAAAATGAAATTAAAAAATATTTCTACGACGACTTCCTCTCAGCAGATTACTGCAGCAGGTTACTCTCAGCAGGTTACTCAAAGAAATTCTGTTGTTCGCCATCGACTATAAACTGTAGGTCCCGCCACTCTTGTATAAAAATAACACACAACATCAGTGATGTGAGCAGTTAGTTTGTAATCCTGAAGGGTAGTAATAGCCATAAGGCTTCAGAATATATCAATCGATATCATTTATCACCAGTCAATCACGAAGACATTGTTGCAATAGGGTTTCGTCTGAATTCATTAATCACATCAGAGTTTTCTATCGAAGCTCAACAATCCAGGTAGTAGGAGGCAGGATTGTTGGAATGTCTAAGTGATGAAATACTGAAATACAACCGGAACGCATTATGCCATCACTTCGGGTATGAGAAGTGGACTAGAATACCTAGGATATGCTAATGTTATCTGTCTGCTCACTCAAACCCTTTCCAATAAGTGCGCCAAGTATAGATAGATCGTAATACTTTTTTGAGTATTAACATAGACGAGCCTAATACCGGAACCACTCTTAATTTAAAAACTGATAACGTATGACTCGAGAGAGTTAAGTAGGCTTTTGTTTGTCTGGAAAGTATTATATCTACCACCGGCGTTACACGTAATGACATTGGCGAATCGCATTCAAAAATGAAAAACATAAGATTTGGAACTCAGTACTTATCATCTCTGAACGAAATAAACTCTACTTTACTATACGGCTATAAGGCTTGCAATTATATTACGAAGGACGTACGCTTATTTAAGTTTTTTGTTAATGCAACAATAACTAAGACCGTAAATTTAATAGAATGATTCGAAATCACTCGAATCATTTATGAGTATTTTTCTAAATTTATGAATCTCAATGAGTAGGCGTATGAATCAAACATATTTCGAATATTATGAGTTCGATGTCAGCGTTGTACTCATACCCATTGCAACTTGTACTCACAAATCAACGTTGTAGCGAGTACTATTACTATCATACTATTGCCTCACTCATACTCAAAATTTCATGAGTACTTATGAGTATCGAAAAAGTAATTCATTGGTGATCTCTGCTGTGGATCTCGTTACTTATTTATAAAATTAACTCCCAGCATGACTGAAGGGTCGTAATGAGTATGTATGTGTGTATGAGATAGAGAACTAAAAATGATCGAAGTTTTGTGAGCATCGCATTGTAAACATGAGAAAGAAAAGAAAAGACTTTGTCGCGTAGAACTGTCTACGTGTTTCTGGTGCTTTGTAACTAAAAAATCTCTTCAAATGCATTCACTGTAATACAAAAAGAACTCTTCACGTGTAGGACAGATTTATAAAAAGTCTTTGAAACTAGCGCCAGCCTTGAGTATTAATGGCTCTCGTTTAAATAATAAATGTTAACAGGATACCACATTTATTTTCGTTTGGATGCGCCTAAATTTTTAGTAAAAAAAACTTCTTTAAATTGTTATTGCATTTCGATTTGCACGAAACTAAAGTTCGAATAATGCTTTCTTTTGATATCAGAACGTTGTATGTGGCTTTTCCCTTGCATTAAATTGAGATTTTGTTCAAATCTCAAAATATGAGATCATAATACAGAAATTAATGCATTGATTGCATATCATTTGCCTCTGAAAATAATCATTTTAACATAATCCAATAATAAATGACACAAAATTATTGTTGAACGAACTACAAATTGAAATTGAAAATTTCTTCAACTGCAACAGCAAAAAAGAAAAAAGAGAAAAAGTCATGAATATGTCTGACCAGTGAATTAAATTTTAGTCTCAAGGAATATGAACGGAAATGCATTTGCATCCTTGTGGATGGTGTCATCACATTCATATACAAGGGAAATATATTGCCATACAACAATAGAATAAAAGAAAAAAAAAATTTTAAAGTTTTTAGTAGCGCCATATTGGCGACCAAGCTGTCGCTGGGAACTGACAAAATAATTTTACAGCAATTTTCTCACCAAAACCATTGGGAGACTGCCTCTAAGAGTGAATATTAGATAAGAAAACCAATTTTCGTATACCAAAAAAGAAAAAAGAAAGAAAAAAACTGAAAAACTGAAAAAAACTTATCAAATTTGCACTTTCCAAATGGAGAACACAGTCAGAACAGTCAGTTGGTGCAATTGAAGAAACTTTAATACGATATTAGTTTGAATATTTATGCATTTCGGTTTCAACACTCATGCAAATATGTTAAGTAAACTCCGAACAGTATTGTTTTCTTATTGGCAAAACATTTTTGTATGTTTTTACTTCGAGAACTTATTTATTTTCTTGAGTGTATATGCCACTGTGGCATTTAAGC
>QOCX01004072.1:0-15621 GCA_005959815.1 Sarcophaga bullata | reverse complement strand
TGTCTCCGGTAATATGCTCAATTGACTTTTGTAATCCACGTGTATTAGTTGTAGAGCCATAAAGCCAAGCCATGCTATTAGTTTGTTGAGTATATCCTGTAGCCAATAATTGACTGGCTCTGGCCCAGTTGACAAGGTTATAATGAAAGAGTTGGCTGCTTTAGCAAAAACATTTTCAATAACAAATCGCAGAGCACTTGCCACCAGTAGAGTTTTTTCATTAGACTGCAGCGATACGTCTTGAAGTATCGATATATTCATGGTTTATAAGACTATAAGCTTTTATTATCATAATCTTGAGCTTATATAGTTAAAATGTTTTGTGGAGTGAAATTAAATTAATTTTTTATTTAATTATCAAGTCACTTAGTTGAGAAGAATTGTTTAGTGATTATCGTTTGTAATTAATTCACAAAAATTATCAAATCATATGGGAATTAATAAATCGGCTCAAATTACTATGTTTTTCTTAATTGTGTAGATATTTTATTTGTATGGAAGTGTAAGTATGTATATACATACATACATATGTATACAATTATTTTATTTACTTATTTATCAATCTTTATTTATACATATTTAGTGTTAATAATTATGAAAAAAAAAAACAATAAATACATACCTACATAGTACATAGTCGTTACAATCCTTCGGTCAGGATTACAACCTAGCTTCTCACACGCACTTATGTATGTTGTGTTTTAATTTTATACATGAGTGGTGGACATCAGAGTTCGAAGACGACTCAGAACTATTCATTAATTCATCAATTCATCAATACTTTTCTCACCTATCTTGATGCGATAATACCAACATTCCATCACATATCTGTTCTGGGTTCACATGTTGAACAAAAGTTTAAATTGCTTGAATGAGTTCAGTTGTATTTTCACCTTCTGCAGGCGTGTCTTGTGGCTCTACATTTTCTTCACAAATTTTAAATTATCCTTCCTATTTGATTAACGTCAGGGACATTGTCATCTAGCTCGCGTTTGTTTCATGTGACAGTTTCCTGTAGCGTCATCATGACCATTGTCACATTAACTCGGCTTAAATATTTATTTCCCTTCTGCTACAGTTTACTGTAGAATTTTAGATTAGCAGCGTAATCAGTCCATACTCCTTTGAGATCTACGTTGGCCAGTCCGTCACCGCCAATGACGAGCACTATACCTAGATAATATTAACTTCTTTCAGCCTGTATTTGATTGATCTGGATACCAATGACTTGAGGGCTTCAACAAGACGGCGTTACGTGCCACAAAGTTCATGCCACATTGGATATTCTGCCAAGACCGATTTGAGGGCATGATCATATAGCGTAGAAGCGATATGAACTGGCCATTTCATGGGAAGCCTACGATTTTACCCGCGTTAGAATCTTTTCTTAAGTCGCGGTTTACAAAGCAGACATAATTCGTTTCATTAGGCAAAATCAGCCTGATTTATGTGCCAGTCATGGAAAATTAGAAATTTAGAATGCATTTTAGCCATAGAAGCTGAAGCGGTCATTTGAACGATTCCACACATAATGGCAGCATGAAGCGTTTAAAATGAATAAAAATTTCGATTTTACCTCACACACACTTTGATTTATTTAAACAAATCCATATTTAGAGATAGGAATAGTCAATTTAGGGCTTCCAATTAGGGATTTCTGATTATCCAAAGGTTTCCAGTTGTTTCATAATTCTGGACAAAGTAGTCTGTGAGATACATATTAAGGCTACATATCTGGGAAACACATTAGACTTTCATGTAGACTGGCCTGATCACTGCAGTAATGAGATTTGCCTTGAAAATCGCTTAAAATACTTGAACTGCGGTCATTGTTCTGAAGAACGTTAACTGGACATCTATCATCGCCAATGAATATCGGGGATCTCTCAGGGAAATTTCGTTAATGCAAAGATAAATTGCATTGCATCGAGTCTACTACATGTTACAGCTCATAGTTGTTCCAATTTCTTATGTTAAACTGATTAAAGATCAATCTCGTTGGCTGCCAGCTCTATTGAACTGATTTGAATAAAAAGAGGACGTGTTGTCTTTTTTCCTTTAATGGTAAAGTCATCCACCAAACTATTTTGTTTCTTTTGGAAGACATATCGATGGACTTGGTTATTCCCCAAATGGGTACTGCAGGAGCTGTGTGCCACCTCATTTGCGACTGCTTAGCTTTTCTTATGAAGAGCAGCAAATTGTAAAGTTTTTCTATAGGGAATGTTTGGTCCTTTGGTTGGACATTGATGTGAAGTATCCCAACAATTCAAACCTCTGGCCTTAGTACAGCCTTATCTTTCAAGCAAGGTTTACTATTTAACCTAACCACACCTTGGTTAACAATAAAATTGCGTTTTTTTTTAATTAAACATTATTTTTATTACAAATATTTTTCTACTGCGTAAAACGCTTTTTGAAGAATATTTCAATTACCGAATATACGTCGTAAGCATTTACATTTTTTAGATAATAATTCCAATACAAACAGACAAAGCGACATACACAATAGAAAAATGATAAGAATTAGAAATCCAAACAATTGATTTAAATTTACCATTAAAGTGTTATCATAACTTTTGGAAGAACCTGTTTGAATGCGTAATTGAATGCCACTTCACTGTCACTTAAGACAAACCGCGCTGATGCAGGCTTGAGTATGTGTGTATTAAACGATGGTTGATAGGAATGTTCTCGGTTGATGAGAACAATTTGTTGATTCTTTGAGGTTGGAAGAGGCAGGTTAGTATGTACGAGCTTAGCAGTGGACGCCACCTTCCTTGCGAACTAGGGACGTGTTATGGCAAACTCCATTCATGGATCAATAATGGCCACTAAACCGTTTTCAATTGCGATGAGTGTAGCCAAGATAACGCAGAATGGATAATTTCATCGGTTAGTTGAAGTTCATATGCCCCAGGTGAGTTGTCATCGAGGTTTGTTGGACGAAATTTAGAACTGACTGGTTAAATCGGTTGGGCTACAGCTGTATATGAACACTGTTCAGCTAAGGACCTTCTGATACCGGTAGATGGGTGGTAGACCTGATAGAAATTGGTGCGAAATAAAAGGAGAGGCAATGAGCTGGTAAACAGAACGCAAATAATGAGCTCATAACGTGGTAATTAAGCTATGCGTCTTTTGAAGTTCCTTGCGCGGGGCGACAATGAAAGTAGAGTGGGTATCGCAATGATGATTTCAAAAATTTGAAGGGAAACCACTGTTTAAGTTTTCTCTTCTGTCGTACTGTATTAAAAAAGCGGACATGGTTGGTAAACAACTCACTATTAATATCCCATGTTATCCTGTATCGAAGGATAATGTTAACCTATCCCGGATGGATGTTCGTGTTGAATTTTTTTTTACGTAGAATGAAGGCCACAATTCTGGCATAAAGTATGTGACAAAAGGTAGGGTGTACCAATGGGTATCCGTTCAGCGGTTCGGACGAAAAATAACTCATGGTGAGATGTTGGTGATCACAGAGTTCTATCAAAGGAAAGTGAAAAACATGTTGAAGAAGATAAAAGGTTAAAGGTGGTTGTACTTCACAGAAGACGTTAGATGTTTCAGAGTGTAGTCGTAGAGACACTTTGATGAAAGCCCCCGAAGTGAGAGGTGACGTGGTATATGCTCGATAGTACAGGATGAATCGACAGTGCTACCCAATCACTGTCGCGCCAGGTATGAAGTTCAGCTATCGTGCGAAGACTTAGTATAGGCGTAATATTGACGGCTTGTGCCAGCAACGGGCATTGCAGATCGCTAGGACTGCGGCTTTGTTAACTTGTTGCTCCACTCTGGACAGCAACGGGTGTTGGCCAAGACTGGACAATAAGGGAGAGGCTTGGCGTTAAATTTTGCAATTTTGTCTGAGACAGGTGACCCATGCATTAAGAAAGCTGGTTCAATCTTATCCGTTGTAACGTGGGTATAGTGTAGGTGGTGGCTGGTGTTTGGCAGACCAAGACGTGTGTGGTGTGTGTGGTGTGGAGGGTGGAACAATAAGTGGGTTAGACCAGGCACCTTCGCGCTTTGGAATTTTGAAACATTACATTGCAGTAGTATCCAATATTATCGAACAGTATTGAAACTATCCAATTGCAATTCCTTTACAAACAGATAGATTTGCTCTTGCAAAAATATGTAATAATTCCATGCCATTGGAATTACGATTATATTTCCGCATGTTCGTTTCTAAACTATTCCAACGACATCAATCATATCATGTTGGCAAAACTTGGCGGGCACATCTAATTTTTGTGCATTGTATGGATTCAACACAATCAGTTGCACTGCCATAAAACCCTGTGGCCAATAATTTACTCATCGGTATCGGTGTAACAAATTTACCAGCGGTTTTCCTCGAAGTCGAGAACCGTAACACGAAATATTGGTGATATTTCGAAAAGACGTTCTTTTTTAACGTAACGTAATGCATTTGCCACCAGTAATTGTTTCTTCTGCGTTGCTCAATGTCTCGATACGGTCTTAAATAGGCTCTTAAATGCGGAAACATGTTCATGTCGACGACAAACTACTTATTAAAATTACTTTTAAGTTTTACATATATTTTCATGTATATGTATGTATGTCCTATTCATTATGTGGTAGAAAGTGGGCAGTATTATTAAGTTAATTCCACTAATTAACTGTATTAACACCAGAAATGCAAAATGAATGATAGTGGCTAACTGTCCATTAATTATTTCATTTTTGTAATTTGTTGTTGCAATGCAAGACTCTGCGAAAAGGACTAAAATAATAGTTTAAACATGGTACACATACATAATATCATTTAAGCCGTTTTGATTTAGATTGATATACGATATATTACTATTCTATCTATTTTATAAACTCACTGTATCAACCAAGGTCACATGACTTGGTGTAAATTATTGTAGTAAACTTAAGATTCGAAATATTTCAAAAAAAAAAATCAAAAAATACAACAAAAATTTAAGCATTATGCAATTCATAGTAAGCCCATGAACCATTATATTTATTATTTTTCGCTTATAGCGCTTAACTTGCTACAATACCAAACTGGGAAATGGGAAACTTCTCAAATGCTTCTCATAATACCAACAAATTTATATAACTAAAGTGAGAAATCCGTCATTTGAATGGCATTATAAAATTCCGCATGACATTCTGTACACATTGAACTTAATGAGTGTCACACTAAGCATTAACACTCTTTGTTTAAGACCCTTTATAAAAATGACGAACTAAATACGATAATAGTCTAGTCAATTGACACTAGACTTCTTTGTGACTTTTTGGTTTTAAAAGTGAAGTTCAATAAAACACACATAAGGTGATGAATTCCATGAAAATTTTACTTTATTATATTGCCTGGAGTTTGTCATTCTGTACGAAATAAAATATCATTTAGGTTTCCTTCTTCTAGATTGATGGTATCGACCACTTTTCACATATTTCAGGCGGTATCTGGTCAATAATTTTAAAATGCTCCTACATTTGAAATTTTTGCGTAGGTTACAATCTTTGACGTAAATTCTTTCAGTTGGTATTACGAACTAGCTTCTCACACCAATTATTTTCCGTGTGTTAATTTTATACATGAGTGGCGGGACCTACAGTTTAAAGTCGATTCTCAATGACAGATTTTTTTATTTAATCTCAGGGTTTCCTGAACTTCATGTACGACAATATTGCTTCTTGATGTAACCATCATGTGAGAAATGAGGTCCTTGCTGTAGCTTCTAATCAACATATCTACGACATAGTTACTTGAGTTGGACTTTTGTGAATACATGTTCAAATCCAAATGCAAATTATGCCATAATGAGCCGTATATATACATACATAATTTGTTATACATACATAATTGGTCTGTACAACCGTTCAGTCAGGTTTACGACTTAGCTTCTCACACCACTTATGGTATGTGTGTTAAAGTCATACATGAGTGGCGGGACCTACAGTTTAAAGTCGACTCCGAAAGACAGATTTTTGAAACTCTTTCTCATGGAATTGGAACCAAGCCAACGCACTTCAGATCTACACTATCTCCAATTTAACCAAAAAAAATTGAATTGCCTACTAGAATCTGTCTATATTCACACTCATGTCATGCACATGAAACTCTAATGGTTTGATTGTAAGCTTGTATATTTACCTTATAGTTCGAAACTGTCATATTTATTGGAAATAAAAAATGTTCTCAATTTGACTTGGTACAGAGGACGAGACATAACAATACTAGCTGACAGTCAAACCTCCATTCAAACGTATAAATGTGGTTGACTTAAGCTTAGTACGTAAGTGTATAGGCGAGATGAAACAGCTAGAGCGGGCATCGAACACTCAAAGATTGCTTGTACAGATTGAGAGTTATTTCACGTGCAATGTGCAGATACATTTTTAAATTCTATGAAACGTTAAAGCATTTAAAAGAAAAATTGATAAAATTGTTTCCGAACGATAAATTTTTGAGAAACATTTCATGAAAAATTTTCTTTCAGAGTTTTTGCCAGAAATCTGCTAAGAGGAAGTCGCCGAAGAAATATTTTTTCATATTTCATTTTATTCGAAATGTCTGAACACGGGTTTGAACCCTGGACTTACGGTGTAATAAGCAAACACACTATCTACTACACAACAGCGCACTATTATGGAAAACGCCGTGGAATCGTTGTGATAAAGCACACGCCTGACCTAATCTATAACGCATTTAGACTTCTCAAATTCCTTTATAATTTTATCAGTTCAGTTATCAGTTATCAGTAGGTCGATAATAACGACCGCAACCATATTGCTCGAATAGTTTTAATTCCACTTTTGTAGTGAATTATAACTGTTTTTACGCGTTCTTGGGTTGTTAAACGATCCCTATTCGAAGTGTATGATTCAAACACCAAAGTTCCTTACAACCATAGCTAATACATGTCGTACCAGGTGTGTTATTGTGGCAACTCGATGTTCCCTAAAGGAAATAAAAGAAAGCAAACTAAAAAGAAGCATTGATTATAATTTTGTATTCGTACCGACCACATTAGCGTAAACAACGCTAACCTTACTTGAGTTTTTTACAGAAGCACTTTGTTTAGATTTCTATGAAAACTTAATCGATAAGATTTCTTTTGACCAATAATAGGGCAAAATTTTGCTTTTTTTTTAAATTTTTTCAAATTTGTGGATCTTGACTTATGGAATAATTTTTATGCTATTGAAACTACGCTGACTAATGTTCCCGAGATCAGAATGTATCACCAGCTATGTGTAATCTACAAATTTCGTTGTAAGTACAGCTATCTAGTAAATTGATGACCCTACTAGAAACATTTGTTATTTTGCATTAGGAAACTTTCATTTGCGCTATTAGAAGCTCAAGACTAACAATAAGTTGCTAAAGGAGTTTACAACGGGTTAGTAGTACTGATTATATTTTAAATATGCTTCGTCATGCTTTTTATATTTAAAATAGTTTTAAAAATTTAATCCTGGGAAAAATACGTTTTAATTATTTTCAAATTAAAGGGAGAAATTAAAATATAAATAAAAATTCTATAATTAGTTTATAAGTTTGACATGTTTGTTTACAAATTCTTCTTTTCATCAAATGCCATGACGAGGTCATAAAAATCATTTACTAATTGTAAACTATTAAATTATTAAAGTTTCATCATTACAGGAAACACTGTGCAGATAAATATTTCTGAGCTTGATGATCGAAAATAACGAAAGTATTTTTTACTGAAAGTTTTGTTTTTTTTTGTAATTTTAATCATTCTAAAAGCTTCGGAATTTCGTGCTTCAATCCTACTTCAACCATCGAACTAACAATCTGTCGTAGGAAGGCTCGACAGAACCTTTTCCCAACACTGCACCAAATACAACAATACAACATAATACACGTTCACAGAGAATTCAATGTTTCTAGAAAACGAAAACTGGCTATATTAATCTAGAATATTCTGCGTGCAACAGAGCTTTATTATTAAATGAAACGAAAAATGGCAACCATATTCTTCTAGAACATGCTGAAGCTGTGTACTGCTTAACTACAAAAATTCAATGGTTAATGAAACTATACAAAAAACGTAAAGAATAATAAAAAAAAGTAGTTGAGTAGCTTTTGAACTAACAGGTATAAAACAGCCTTTGAGTAGAACAAATCTTAATCAAATTAATGAAATTTTACTCCTAGTAGACCCAATTTTTTTTTATCAGATTTTATCACAATATTCACCTTTTTACTTTCGTCAGTCTGTTGGCGAAAGCTTATGTAAATCATTAACTAAAATAAATATTTTAATTAGTCCTTAATTAACATTCAATATTTGAAGCAGCCAGCCAAATGCATTAGTGATGAATAAAATAGTTACACGTGTCTTGTCAACATACATACATAAAGGTATTGCACCGATTCCTTTTCTTCCACAACATGGCCGATTCTGATGTAGTCCCGGTGGGTCAGATCGAGCTTATATGCGGAGCTAGCAATAACGTAGTGTCCTGTTATAATTCATGTTTGAAAGTTTGTTGAGTCTTGTAATGTTGCACCGATTCCTTTTCCTCCACAACATGGCAACTTTTGCAGTAATCCTGATGGGGTAGACCGAGCTTGCAAGCGAAACTATTTATAACGTAGAGTCCTTGTTGAACTCAAGTTGTACCCAGCTTATCCTTAGAAAAACATTGGATCTAGCTGCTTAAAGGGCACCGGAACATATTTGGAATTTCCGTACCCATATCGTTTAATTTTGAAGTCAGTAGTTCATATAATTCGGGTACTATTCTGACATCCTTTATTTTTGTAACGCTAAACATTTGTTGCACTGCTATAGTTTTGAACAATTCTGTAAACTAGTTTTGTATTTAAGGGTGAAGCAAAGAAATTTTTATTTCATAACTCAACAACATGAACATTACAACGTTGCAAGACACATACTTCCGGCGAAATGGAGTCCCCATACAAACGGAAGGAATACATTTACTTGCGGCAAATGCTTTACAATACGTCATACAAAATGCCTTTGCAAGCAGACAAACACATTCGTTCTGACAATGTCAACCAATAATAAAGCTGTAGAGCTGTGTTTAACGACGTAATAAGAAGATTATTTTCGATCTTTGGATTCATAACGCTCCAGTTAATAGTGTTGCACAGCAAATCCAATAATGTGGAGCCATCAAGTCATCTTTGTTGTCATATGATACTGATAGACTCCTTTAAGAGTTTGGAAAGAACTAATATTGCACGCTTCAATCAAAATTCACATAGTTTGGAATATTATCTCATCTTTCTACAAACCTATGATGAATTGCGTAATCAAGAAATGGAATTAATATTTCGCTATTGCTTATATGACAATTATTGGTTACATTGTAATGTAATGGTGCAATCACGAAATGAAGAGATATTAATGTACAGCTACTTTCCTTTCAAGGAGAATAATTGCTTTCGAACACAACCTGAGGTGATTAATCAATTTAAGGACAACCGTTTTGTGGATAGGAAGATATTTCCATATAAATTAGATAACATGCAAGGCTGTCCGCTGATCGTAAGCACTTGGGATACACCGCCATTTGTAAAAAACGGAACCAATGAAAAATATCCAGGCCTTAAAGCAACCGGTTTCGAAATGATCGTATTGAGTGAAATTGGCAAAACAATGAATTTTTCTATGGATTTGGATTGGATAGCGTTTAATAAAACTCAGTCTCCAGAGGCAAAATTCTTAGAAAAGGTACCAAGCTTTTTAAAATGTTTAAAAAAAAAGATAATCAAGTGAATAATTTTTTGGTATTTTACAGTTGAAATATCATGAAACTAATGTTACATTGGGCGTCTTTCGCGTTACTACTGAACGCAATGCTGTGGCCACACCAACCATTGTAACCTATAACGTGCCAATTATACCATTTGTGCTACGCAAATTATCTACCCACAAGTCCATAGGTCTCTTAACGTTTCCTTTCGATCATTCCACTTGGCTTCTATTGATTGTAGTGTATAGTTCTATTGGGATATTAAATGTTTTCGAAAGCAAAAATATTAAAACGGGCGTCTTTCAAACTTTCGAAATTGTAATCGGTAGTGCCGTTAAAACTGTACCGAAAAAGTCTTCAAGTCGTATACGTTTCATCATTACTATTGTCACTTCATTTATTTTACGTTCCGTCTATCAATCGTTATTGTTTTATATTTTTCGCACAAATTTCTATCTGACACCGCGTACAGTTTAAAGGGTTTGGGAGATGAGGGCTATAAGGCATTGGCCACAGATGTTTACAGCGAAATTTAAATACCAGAACTGGCCAATAACACTTTACCCTTGATAATTACCAATAGTTCTAGTGAAATGTCTCCCTTTCGTTATATGGAATTTCATCGTGAAGAATTATTGGTTACAATGTCTATTGTAGAATTCGGTCTACGCTATGTTCAAGCAGAATTAGCCTTTGGCTCTGCCTTACGACTTTTGCCGCTTAAAGTAACGGATCAACAAATCGTTTTCTATTTGCCAAAGCATTCATATTTAATTGATCGTTTCAATGATTATATACTACGTCTAAATGCCGCAGGTCTACTGGAAATGTGGAAGAAATGGACCAATGCTGATTTTAAGGTATTACGACGTACCGTCTCTCGTAATGAGTACAACAGTGCGATGATCATAAATCTGAAACAGTTTTCCGGTTTTTTAACTCTGATGGCAATTTTACATATGACATCGATTGTATTTTTTATTCTGGAAATGTTATCGATTAAATTTAAAAAATTGCAGAAATTCTTTTAAATTATAAAACAAGATATATATTAAAAATAAATTGGAATTTTATTTACATATTGGTGTTTAAAATATCATTACAATCAACGTCATATTCTTTCACTGTGACCACATTATAGGGAATATTTGGATTACGTAGAGAATAACTCCGTAATAAAAAGTAAATACGTCACGTAAATTTGTTCATGTTGAACTGTGCTGCTTTTAAGGCTAGGTCCAAATGAATCAGACCATTCAAGATTTAAAGAAGACGAATAAACGTTTTTAAAATACAAGCATGAACTCAATTGCTGTTGTTCTATACCAGGCACAGTTATCGATAACCTTTCTAAATTGGGAAACTACCAGCTGATTATTTATCAGCAATAAGAAACTACTTGCTTAAGCTAGCCTCAAAATTTACCTTTATAAACAACTTATAAATCGGGTAGCCGTGGTTAGCAAATCTTTTAGAGAGAGACGCAAAGCTTAGTTGACAATTTTTTGTTTTTGAAATGTATATCTTCCGCCATAAATAATGACCTTAACTCTACAACTTTCAGTGATTTTCTGATTTCGTGATGGATATTCTTTTTAGGACTTCAAAGGCTCAAGAGTCTTTTCTAAAGAGAGCTCTGTGGACATTACAAAACACCGACAAAATACGTTTTAGAATAAGAATTAGAATTGAGAATCATGATAGGCCAATGTGAATTAGCAAAAGGAAGCCGCCCGAAAAGCTAGTATGACTACAATTCGTCGAAAGCTGAATAGAAAAAACTGTATAGCTTGATCGTGTAGGCGTTGTGCCAATCCGCATAGTAAGATTTTTTCGCGACATTGTTGCAAAAAAGAAAGGCCTGATGTCGACTTTTAGTGTTCGTCACGACTACACAAATGCGCCAGAAGTGAGATTTGCTTCTTCCATGCCATCCGCAAAGTAAATGGGCAGATTCTTCATGATAATTTTTATAGAAAGTATTTTCTATAGTTAAGACTTAAGACGGCTTGAACAAACTCCTTCGTATACATTTTATAAAAAAGAAAAAACTTCAAATATGTACCAAAATTCCCCTTAAAATATACGCTGATCGTGTCGAAGTCTGTGGTCCAGTTAACTGGTCCAATATTTCGGGGTATTCTATCCCGACATATTTAACTACGTAAAGACATAACCGAATGAACGATCATGGTAGCCCTGAGTCACATACTCCATTCTAAGTTAGTGGATAGGTCTGGATCTGTGTGCTTCAAAAAATATCCACAACACACTGACATTTAGGTCTATTTAAAAAAGTATAGCATGAGCCGTCGCCCGTATCAGTAGGTAGGTGGTTGGCCTTGATTAGACAAAGACGCAGGGCGAGTCCCCCGTCCCAGACATCAAGAAACTAAATATTGAACAAAATATTTCTTCCGCCCGAACTCCTCTCCAGCAGATTTCTGGCAAAAACTCAGGAGGTAAATAAAATTGCCATGAAAATTTTCTCCAAAAATCCTTCGTTTTGAGTCGACTTAAACTGTAGGTTCGCCCACTCATGTATAATATTAACACAGCATAATATATAGTGGTGTGAGAAGGCTTAGGCCGTACCTGACTGAAGGTTGTAATGGCCAATTATATATCATTGTTATGCATGGCATATTCCGTTTAGGGCATGACTTTTTCCGGCCTCCCTTTTTGCAATGCTAAAGATAACATTTTGGAAAAAACAAAAAGTTATCTTAATTGTGGCTTCGAATAAATAGAAAATGAGGCGTAAAAACTGTCTAACACACGTTTTTCAATATATACATTCATTATTTTATAATATTTTATTTAAAAGAATTCTGCACGACCATTTAAATCTTTTCGATAACCTAATGCGGAAATAATATCAGCTGCCAAAAGCATGTAAAAACTTAACATGACAGTGAGAACGAATAAATGTTCCAGATTTATTAGCAAAACATTATCGATAGAAGTTACACTTTTTGTTGTTGTAACAAAATATTCCAAATTGTACCATTCTTTCCATTTTAGCAAGAGGCCTGCCTGTTGGAAGGTTAATATGTAATCATTAAAACGATCAACCAAATAGGAATGTTTAACAAAATAGAAAGCAATCTGTTGTTCATTAACATTGATGGGAAGTAATTGTAGAGCATTCTCAATGCTTAGTATAGCTAAGGTGTAAAGCATGGTGAATTCAAAATTGGTTATGGCTACAAATTTCTTATCCTTATTTAGTTCCAGATAATATAAAGGATACATTTCATTTGCATTATAAATCACTATTAAAGGCAAAGATTTATCCTTGATTTGTGGCACATCCAATAGAAATCTTACCGATAACTCGGAACAAACGGCATTATATCGATTTTCTATTAAACCTTCCATGGTGAGTGGTGGACTTTCATAGAAATGGGTTCTAAAAAGATGAAATAGTAACGATTGATAGACCGAACGTAAAATGAAGGTACTAAGGAGCATAGTAAGAAAACGAATTCTTTCAAGACATTTGTGGTACATTTTTTATAGGCACACCCAAAATAACCTGATGATTTGAAAGTTCTCTACAATACGATTCTTAATGTTGAATACATTTATCAGTGCAATGAAGACATACAACAAAAGCATTAAGGCCCAGGTAGGCGTATCGAAGGGAAAAGTTAAGATTTTCATTGAACCGAAATGAGTTTTCTTACGCAGTGTTACAGCTATAAAGGGTAAATAGTATGTGACATAACTGGTGTGGCCACTTATCTCTGGCAGCTGTGCGTCGAAAATATCCCATGGTTATTTGGTTTCTTGGTTTATCAACTGTAATGGAAATTTTTTTGAAAAATGAAATAAACTATAACAAGAATAAAGCTCACTTGACTTATGGGTTCATGTTCCGGTGTTTGATTTCTGTTGTATGTATTAATTGAAATCATATCGATATCCAAAGTAAAATTCATTTGCTGGCTTATCTCCAATAAAATGACAATTTCAAATCCTGAGATATTACGTTCCGAATCATAATAATCCGTGGCGTTAATAACAAACGGTGGTATATTCCAGGTGGTTAATTTAAGTGAACACTTGTTAAGATTTCTCAATTTGTCTGGAAACATTATCTCATTTACGAAATTATTTCCTATGAACTTATTAATCATTTCCGGCTCAGTCTGATGGCATTGTTTCTCTTTAAATGGAAAATACGTATAAATTAACACTTCACCCTGGGCAGTCTGCACCATTACATTACAATGTATCCAATAGTTATCGAAACAATAACGAAAAATCTTTTTCATTTCATATTTAAGCAGATGATCACGCATTTGCAGGAAAATAAAATAATATTCCAAACTATCTGCATTACGACTACTAGCGGCTATATTAGTTCTCTCCAGACTAGCTAATGAATCAATCATAATCATATTGCAACAATAATGTTTAACAGGTACATTCAAATGTTCAATTTTATTATTCAATATTAAGAGTTGTAAAGCCATAAAACCCCAGGTTGCAAATAATTTGGCCATTATATCGTTTAACCAAAATTCCACTGCACCACCTCGAGTCGATAGTGTTAAAAGGAATTCGTCGGAAATATTAGCAAATATTGTTTTCAATAACAAATCTTAAAGCATTTGTTACACGTAAGTTAATCTCTTCCGGCTGTATGTAAGCTCCAATTCTATGCAGATGTGCGTCTTGAAATAATGTAACGTTCATGTTGGTGTCTAATTGAAAAATCCTTTTAATTTTTCTATTTCATCGCATATTAAAGTGAAAAACTGTAAAATTATACATTAATTAACCGCTAATAAAGTGTTTGTTTAACTACTAACACATTTGTTGATATGACTTGATGTACATAACGATAAAAAAATATCATTCGGGTTACTATTATTTACCATACAATAAGTGACGTCATACATTAGTATATATATAGTGCTTAAATTTGTAGAATTAAAACTATATGACGCTATCTTGAGTATATAGTAGCCTAAATTAATAATGTTTTAGGTAATATGAAATAGGTAATTAGAATTCGCATACAATGCGATATGTTCGCACATATACGTCTTGCAACCTAACAATAGGACTAAAGGGTTTAATAAGCAAACGAATTATTATGAATACAAGTTAGATGTGTAGCCGCAGTAGTCTAATAGTAGTGTCTAATAGTAGTAGTCTAATAGTAGTAGTCTAATGTAGTGTTTCGGCTTATTACACGAAAGGCCAGGGTTCGTATCCCCGGTTAGACATCAAAAACGAAATATGAAAAAAAATATTTCTTCGGAGGCTTCCTCTCAGCAGATTTCTAGCAAAAAAACTCTGAGAGTAAATAAAATTGCCATGAAAAGTTTCTCAAAAAAATCTGTCGTTCGGAGTCGACTTTAAACTGTAGGTCCCGCCACTCATGTATAAAATTAACACACACAGCATAAGTGGTGTGAGAAGCTAGGCCGTAATCCTGACTGAAGGGTTGTAATGGCCAATTATGTATGTATGTACAAGTTAGATGTACAAACAAACGTGCCGCTTTGACTTCTAATAGCTGCATGTCAACAATACCCCATGGTAATATTGATTTCTTGATTTTAGAATTGTAGTAGAAAAATTAAAAAGAAATACAATTTTAAAGCTTATATTTCGAGTCGAGAATAGCTAACAAATTCAGGCAATATATTCTTTGTTAAACTAACATCACTTACAATTCTTCGCCGTGTTATGAAATAGGGAAAACGGAGAATCGTCGTACCACCATAGCTCTTGCTAAAAGATACTTTTTGAATAAATGAACTCAGTATAGCCAAGTCATAAGAAAACAAGCACTATTTGCACTTAAAAGTGAATATTTGACTCGGTCAATCATTGGCTTATTCAATTCTACTCTGTCGC
>QOCX01004071.1:0-15625 GCA_005959815.1 Sarcophaga bullata | reverse complement strand
ATTAACAACAAGATATTGCACTGCTCAGTTATTTATATAACGTGTGCACTTTTTGCGGATCAATTTCATCAGATCAGTCCTATCGTCTCATATGCGCTCCGCATATTGATATCGATTTACACATCACGGTAATTAATTGCAGAAGATTATTCTTTGACAACAAAGCTTGTACAAGACGGTGCCTCCTTTTATTTGAACAATTCATGATTGCAAATTTTTAAACTTTCTAAAATGCGCTTAAAAAACTTATTACAAATAACTTTTCGGTTTTTGTCATAGAATCAAGAACGCAGAGAAAGAAAATTCAGTAAATATTGTATTTTCATATGGATGATTTATGATTTGGCATGGAACAAGAATTGTTTGGCCGTCTGTTTAAAGCGAGAATAAAAATTTTAATTTTTTTTTTAAATATTATATGAATAACTTTAAAAGAAACAAGAAAAAGAAGTGAAATAAAGGCAATTGACAACGCATGTCTACCTTTAGGTGCTGTCTATTTATGAACAGAAAGAATTTTATTAAGAAAAGGCAAATTAGTATTAAATGTGGTGACTTTCAAGGACCGTTAAAATTAAATGGGCCGCAAAAGATTATTTTAATTTGCAAACGCAACCACATGTAAACCAAACAGGAACGGAAAGACAGACAGACAACAAACAAACAGCCAGAACGCTAGTATAAAGCGGCAAAAAAAAATTAAAAAAAAATATAAGAAAACGAGATTAAAAATAAAAACTAAAGAAACGCATAACAAAAATTACGAACTGAAATGGAAAAAAAATCAAAGAAGCCGTGTTGGAGTATTGGAAACGAACATGTGTTGCCTTTAAAAATTTCAAAAAAAGAAAAAATTGTTTAAGAATGTTTCATTAACATTTTCTATTTAACAGAGGTTAATAACAGCTTTAGTTGAATAGTATTTGCGACCATCTATTTGTGAATAATTTTCAGAAAAATACAATTTTCAAATCAGATCGAATTCTAATAGGATTCTCTTAACTTTTCTTGTTAGAAAAATCTTTGTCTTATGAAAACTTTTCTTCTTTTTTTTTGCAATTTTTTGCGAAAATATTCCATTTGACATCATTAAAGACATCATCCTTTTCCTGTATTCTTGCCGAGACAAAATAGAGGTTGCAAATTAGTTAAGACCCAAACCATATTAATCTAAGCATAAAATTCGTTCATTTGTCGATAACGCAGTTTATATTGAGTTTAAGTATGTTGATGGAAATAAAATGTTGATATTGCGTTTTGTGCCAATGGCAGAATTAAATTGTTGCCAAGAAAAGAAACATGAAACAATAAAAATGTTGATTTGCTACGCATTCTCTGTGTATGTTTTTTGTTATGCAGGGTTTGTGTGTGCGTATGGGTGCATGTGTGTATGTGTATTAACAACAGAAATATTAACAGATTGAAAAAATGTAATTAAACTTATCGAAATACGAAAGAAAAATGGCGTACACAGTACAACAACAAAAAATGCTTAACTATAATTTTGTATGAATGTAAGAAAAAGTATATCTATGGATACATACATATATATACATACATATACATATGTACATAATGTATCATTGTTCAATTATACGCACGCTATATGTCAATCAAAACGAATGAACGGATGGAATGAATACGAAATAATTTTCTTTTACTTTTTCTTGTGTCATTAAAACAACAAATATAAAAAAATAATAATAAAAACAACATAATATCATTAACGTTTCTGTATTATTTCTACGTTAAACAAATATTTAATGGAAATCGTAATGTTTTTCTTTTTCCTTTTATTATATTGCAGTTGTTTTTACGAAAGTTGCTTTGAAAGCCACAAACAACAACAAAAAACAAAAAATAAAATAAAATTCAGTTGTCGTAAATGTTCCAAATAAAAATCACGAATTTGTTGTCCCGTTCCTTTTCGTTTTTGTTTTTTTTCTTTAAATCTATTGTTTGTATACCGCAACAATTACAAAAAAAATCTTCACTATTAACTCAAAGCAACTTTTATTCGCACACAGACTGTGTAGGTAGGCAATAATGTTGATTCATTTCGTTTTGTTTTGAAATAATGTTTCAATGAAAGCAGAGTTACTTCACGATATAAACAAAATGTTTAAGAAATACTTTTTAAATTCGTATCACAAGATTGTTATTGAATTTGTTAAACACTATCAAGCATTAAAAGTTATTCAAAATTTGATTTCAATCGGATACTTAAAAAATTCTTGGCAATGCGCACATCTTGCTTAGAAGAAAGGATATTATTGTGTTATATCGAATAAAACAAATTTACATGTTCTAAACCAAACAACTATTGAACACATTAATTTATTTGTACTCAAAATTACGAATTTCAGTCACATTCTGTGTCCCCATCAGTAGGTACAAAATTTCTGTTCTACTTTTAATAAACTGCTGTTAGACTAGACTAGTTATAGTATGTCAGTGTGTTTCTTAAGGAATAGAGTCTAACTGGACATTACTTTTACTTTTTGTGCTCTTAAATAAATTGAAACTTACAAATTCTCTTCCATTGGCTATTCCAGGGCTATGCCCTCTAGAAAACTGTCAAACATGTTATGCTTTGGGGCCAGGAACAAGGTGGTAGTAAGTTTTATTATGTCGAATAAGGCAACTTAAATAGAAATTCATTGGCATTCCTACATTTGAAAAGACAAAGGAAGTGAAATGGAATCAGACGGGAAATATAACGCCTTCAAAAGAGAATGTTAAATTGTGGCCCGATAGGCCATACAAAACAATATGAGATTGGTATAGTTGACAACAGTGGATTTCGAAACAATGTTGTTAACTGTAAATTTATTCACGATTAAATAATTTATAAACTTTTTTATGGTGCTCCCAAGAAGAACACAGAATATGAAGAATGCTTTATGCGATATGTTTAACAACAGCTTTGCAACAATAGTCAAAAGCAACTGAGAATGTTTGTAAACCGATGGCTTAAAAGGAATTCTAGTTATTGGCAGCCTTAGAGACATAAACTTAACGATTCCCAGAGGAAAATTTTAGTGGATCGGATAAATTCTTCGTTAACCATTTGAGGAAATTTCTTGTCATTCCCTTATTTATAACGCTCATGGTAATGGAAAAAGACGACGGGCAATAATCACAAGTCAAACTTTTGGCATGACCTTTAACAACGGTCAGGAGTTCAGAGATATAGCAGCACATCGGCATTTATGGAGATAACTTGGGAACGGCCTATGTCCAGCTCCTAATCGGATAACGTAATCAGATAACGAGCAATAGATGAAGTATGGAAACTTGCTTTTGCAAAAGAATAGAAGATATTTCAAGTTTTGGCTAAAATAAATAAATAAAATCTATCTGTGATGTTCAACCAAGGAATGAAAGGAGTTTATTCTTGAAAATTAATTGGAGTCCGCTGATGTTCGTTTTTTCTCATTCATATACTCTAATATGTATATCGTGTTTTAATAATTCGATAATAAACACATAATTTGTTTTCGAAATTTTGCATATGATGTTTTAGTTTCCAATAAGTTTGTTCATATGCAAACATTTCACAGTGATTCACGATAGTGAACAAAAATTAAACCCTTAATTTGTAATTCTATTATAATACTAATGAAATATTAACATTTCGGCAAATATATCCACACCCTAGTTAAACTTTTTCCAACCGTTTTAAATTTTCTTATAAAAATTTTTGTTGGTTAATATTTTAACTTTAGTTCTAATTTCATATCAAAGTAATGCAAAAAATTTTGCCATCTTAATTGATTTTTTCCAAGAAAAACTAGCGAAATTATCTACTTCTGTTATCCGGATAATCCAAATCGAGAAAAGAAAAATTAATTATTAAATTAATCCAATTATTATTGCTTTATAATTGGTCCCTGATGGATGGATTGCATGATGACTAAGGGAGTTTATAGAATTCAACTCAATCATTTTGAGCAGTAACTTAGCTACCACTGGATGAAAAATCAGTCTTTTGGACGGCATACATCATTTTTCAAAACGACAAACTATTAAAAAATAGTTCTTTTACAACCATTAGAAAAGTCTTGATCGAACACCCTAGTTAGACGATCTCTGCGAGGTTCTCAAAATAGAAGTTGCCTGCACTCCTGGATAGTTTATAGAATTATAGTGGACAGATTGGCACACCTTGCAAAGACTTCAGTTACTGCCAAAGGATATTTAAATAGGATTTATTAAAAAAAAAGCCAATTCGAAAAACTGTTCTGTAATTTTCAATAACGGTAAATATGTCATCGAAGATGTTAGATAATAATTGTAAACAAGAGTAAAATTAGCTTAGCACACTGGATCGGTTGTTTGAGTGATTGTAGTGTCACTGAAATGAATAATTTTATAAAATTCTAAAATATCAGATAAATTCGTTAAAGACATGAAGAACTTTCAGCGTTTATTATAAATCATCATTAAAATTATCACTCATAATCGTCATTTTATCTGGCTGTATAAAGGCAATTAAATACTTGTCAACATTGTTATAAACTCTAATGACAAATCATAATTTTACTTGAACAGCGTTTGTTGTACACTGTTCAAGTCTACATACATATGTATGTACATACTGTGTTGTATGTTTTTTGTTTATGTATGTATGTATGTATGTATGTATGTATTGATATGTTAATTAAGTTATTATTAATTATTGTGTCGTTAAAATTTTTAACTTTCATTTCTTTTCAGTATCTTAAAGTTAAACAGCTCAATTAATTTTCACAGGTTACAACTCATTCCCACAACCATTCGGTATATACACAAACACACACATTCACATACACATGAATGTATGTATGAATATAATTAAACATACGGGTACAAGTATAACCACTGGCAATGTATGAATGGCTGAAGACTGGAACACATTTCAATAACGAGTCACCAAGTGAAACAGCGTCATAATGTCAGTGTGTCTGTATGTACGAACGGTTTCATGAAGTCACAAAATGCACTTGAAGTTAAAGACTCCCAATGACAAATAAATTTCTTGAATATTGTCTCAGATTCAGGCAACAACATTCGATACAATCACCATTTTTTCTTTTGCCTTTTTCTTTATATGACTGGGATTTTTATCGATAAAGATCTTCGAGAATGTCGAAATGAAAAGAAACAAAAGCAAACAAAAAAAAAAAAAAGCAAAAATCAAAATCTAAAACCAAAAACCCAAAACCCAAAAACAAAAGTAAAACGACAAGAGAAAAGGATCTTCTTGCTTGTTTTTGTTGTTTTTTTTTGATGTTTGGGAGCATCTACTCGTATGGCTTTTTATATTTGGGCCCTGTTGATCACATTCTGTTGTTGTTGTTTTTATTTTATAAGATTGGTAACATTTCTGTTGTCTTTTTTTCTTTATTTTTTTCGTTTGTTTGTTATTTAAGGTTTATTTCATTATTATTGTTGTCGTAGTTGTTTCGCTTTGTGGCCTGTTTCTTAATTTCTGTTGCATTAAAATAAATGAGATTCATTAAAAGGCGACAACTTAAAGTTCTGGTGAAAATTGTTTGCAGTCACTTTTTTTAAATTGAAAATATTTCGTTCTTTCGTTCGTATCCGTATTAAATTTACACGATAAAACGATTAATTACAGGTATTTATCATTTAATTACCTTCGACGTTCCATTTGAGACATTTTAGTTCCTTTTTTTTCTTTATTGATACTCACTCTCTTGTCTGTGTGCTTTGTTTTAGCTTCAGTCGCAGCGTCTTGAAAAAGTACAATTTTAAGGCTTTTATGTCTTCGACGATTGTTATAAAGTTGTCACAGTCTTCAGTCTCCTATTAAATTATGACGAAATCGTTGTTTACCAATAATTTTGTTGGTTTATTTATTATATTTTTTCCTTTACCAGTTATCAAATTGACCTTGAGTTTTGTATTTTCGCAATAATGGATTTCCTTATCTATTTTTCGTTTAGCGCAAACGAAGATAATTTAAGTTAAGTTTTCCGTTACTAACGTTAATGGCTTAACTTTGCTTACAAGAATTGTGTCATTCCCCATGCAAAATAATGAGACTTTCAACATACCGAACCTATATGAATATTTAGATTTACATATACAGTGAAATCTCCTATAGGAGTACAACCACCCTTCACCACTTTTAAGAGGCGTCCCCTTAAAGGGGTGTTACTTTTAATTAGTACAGCATTTCCTTTTTAATAATTCAGTGACTGAGATAACAGCTACTGATGGATTTTTAATATTTATTTTTTTTAATTCACGGCTTTTGTATACATTTTTATTATGTACATAAATATGTAAATAATAAAATTATCCTGGAATTTTCTCCGAGGTTGAATTTGTCAAGAGCTCTAAAACCTTTGCATACGACGTTAAACATTGCAATGCCATCTTGAATCCTCTAACTACTTATATACGTATGCTAAACCTTGATGATTTCTATTTTGCAAGTGCACACACACATACGTACAGTGCTTGCCCAATGTGGTAGGAGGCACTCTCCGTAGGGCGCGATTAGACAGATAAGTGGCTTCAGGACAGTGTCTGATGAAGCGGTACTGGCATTGACAAAGACAATACCGATAGACATACTGGCAGATGAGATAAGGCGGATATTACTATCGCCATCTCAAGTACCCAGGACAAGTAGCAGCTATAAAAGCGGGGGAACGAAGGACTTCAATACACAATGATGTTATAACCCCTTGGATGGAGAACAATCATTACGTGTTGAACTACTACGTGACCCAGTTCCTAACTGGTTATGGATGCGTCAGGAAGTACCTGCACAGATTTGGACATGATACGTCCTCTATTTGTCCATACTATGTAGATGAGGTGGAAGTTGCGGAGCATATTCTAACATGCTGCCCCAGATTTAAATGGCCCGGTGAAGCGAGTTTTGTACCAAACCGGCTTATGGAAGAGGTGATGAATTCTAGGATTCTATGGAGCCAATACAGCCAGAGAATGGCTGAATGGCTGGAACTCCGAAGTTTGGAGGAACAAAGGCGAAATTTAAATTAGTGCGATAAAGCTTTAAAGCTAACCAGTCCTCCGCGAAGTAATACCTTACGGCAGTCCTCATGGGGGGAGAGTGGTTAAAGTGTGTTTGGTTTAGTACGTAGGCACCAATGATGGTGAATCGTGCACTCTTTTGTTAGAACAAAAGTGTCTTTCGAAGATTTCCACACACAAATATGTGGTTTTAAGATAGTGACTAATGAAACAGTACTCGTATTGTCAAAAACAATACCGATAGACGTATTGGTGGACGAGATGAAGTGAATATACTTTCGCCGTCTATATGATACTTCCCAATATGCCCAAAATTGTGTAGATGAGAATGAAGACGCGGAGCATATTTTAATATGCTGCCTCAGATTTAGATGACTCAAACCAGTTTATAGGGGAGACATTAAATTCTGGAATTATATGGAGCCAGTACAGTCAGCATATGGCTAAAGTTATGCTGAAACTCCGAATGTTGGAGGTACAAGGACGAAATATTATTTAAGCTAACCAGCTCTCCGTAATAATAGAAGTAATATTTTTCGACAGTCATGCGAAAAGAGAGTCGTTAAAGCATTTAGTACATAGGCAACAGCGATGGTGAATCGTGCACATTTATGTTGGGACAAAAGTGCCTTTCGAAGATGTTCACCTCCGGCTCGGACAAAAAGAAAAACATACAATAAACATGACTACACTTAAGGTAGTTATTCAAAAAGCAAAAAAAAAAAAAACTAACAAGTAATGCCAACTAAAATTAAAGTTTTTCATACTTAAATTTAGTATTTAAGAAACAATTATTGGACAAAAAAGTTCTATTAGCGTCTGGCGAGAAAGAGAGAATTTATAAAAATACATTCAAACTTATTACTCTAAGAAGAATCGCCCTCAAGCGAAGAATACGAATATTTTAAGATAAACCCCCTAAAGGAATTGTCTCCGATCACGCTCTAGTTTACAAAACACTAAAATTTCAATCATCACCTTTGTTGCCTTTACCATAGATTTAACAAGAACAAGAAAACAATTTTTTTTATTGTTATGCACTTACGTTTAAGTTTTGTTTAATTCTCGAATGTGACTAAGAATCAAATTTTTACCATGTAAGAGCACTGTAATTGCCATGTTTTAAAAATCAAACATGATCTTCTGCAAAAAAATTTTAGAAATTATTTTAGAACAAATTACGAAAGATTAGAAGAGGGGTCTCATGAGCTTTTATGATGAACACCTGTTAAGAGAATGCCATAATAATGGATTTGCAAGTTATATGGGCATTTTAAAAGTGGCATGGCTGTAAAGTTGGAGGTGAGTAAGTAAAAACAAATTGCAGAGAGAATTTAAGTTAAATTTGTAATACAGATGGAACAAAGACCCATGTAAAGACCCACTTTATATCTGGGTTAACAGAACAGTCAACGCGGTAATTGGGATTGGACTAATCATGTTTGAAGATGGCGAAAACTTTTCCGTCTTTTTTATGAGATTCACGCAGTAAAATTTTCGTTGTTAATAAAAAAAGAAAAACAAAATTAATTAAGGGTACTATGCTGATGAAAAAAATTCAAACGACTTTATGGCACACCCTATTAGCTGCCATCGACTATTTTTTATTTCTATCCATGGGCCGGTGGTAAAATATTGGCTAAAAATGAAAAGACAGAGCTGCGTTTATAAAAATACATAAAAAAAAACTATCATAATAACAAATAATTCAGAGAAACAGTACAAATTAAAGATATAAAAAGCTACTGGTTATTTTAATCAATATATTTTTCTCTTTTTTTCTTTTTCTTTCTAAGCCATTCACCATTTGAGGAGTAATCAATCCTTTTATCTTGAATATTTAATTACACGGATTTCATTATGCCCTTTTTTTGCTTATTTGTATTTCCAACTTTATCTATTTTATCGCATATTGGCATTTCTTTAATAAATTGTACTCAAATGTATATCAAAACATTACCGAACTATCCATGATGAGGAAAATGACAATATTATTTCGGATCATTATACTGTGAAGAGAACTCCGATTGTCAGATTTCGTCTAAGCTTTTCTGGTTCAAGTTTCTTGTTGCACATATATTTTTCTATCTATCCTTTCTTTATCACATAAGCAGTATACGAAATTATAAATTATGATTTATTGTTACATCTTTAAGTCTCATGTTTTATCTGATGGACCTGATCCCGGTCTTATCGTCGTCCATTGTTGTAGTCCCTGCCGTAGAAATGTGGTGATTTGAACAATCCACATCTGTTATTTGGTGTTAGTATTAGATTACAATGTTTGCCCATAACAAACTTTGGCCCGTATTATTAAGTGTATCCAAGCTAACAGTATATATTTGAGACACCTGCTTACGAGTTTTTTCGTTCTTTGTTTGATATTGGCACACATTGTGACACATATTGTGAATTCATATAGTAACACTGAAATCCAATAAACGCTACTCTCCAAAAAACGTAATGTGGTTTAGTGGTTAATACATTTCTATCTCTATACCGTGAGTGTGCTTCACTACTCAAGGTTAAAATCTTCATGATTTCCTAAGGTAACAGAACAAATCCTCATTTTCGATATACTTACCGTTATGTGTGAAAGGAATTAATGGACCACATAGAAAACATTTAATTTACTGCAGTGATTATGCAACTAATATAAAAACGTCTAAAACATTTAAAATTTACTACCAAACATCGTATTCTATTGCCTATTACATCGGCAGTGATAGTGAAGAAAGCGCACGAAGTAGAACAATCAATAAATTAATTCCCAGACCAATGCAATAAGAAATGTTTCGTGTTCACATTGGCCATTACAACCCTTCAGTCATTTCGGCCTAGTTTTTCACATCACTTTTGTTGTGTGTGTTAATTTTATACATGAGTGGCGGGACCTACAGTTTAAAGTCGACACCGAACGACAGATTTTTTTGAGAAACTTTTCATAGCAATTTTATTTACTCTCACAGTTATCGCCAGAAAATTCTTGCTGAAATCGCCGAAGAAATATTTTTTCATATTTCGTTATTAATGTCTGACCGGGGATACGAACCCTGGCCTTTCGTTTAATAAGCTAACACACTATCTACTAGACTGATACGGCTATGACCATCAAAAAGCAACAGATTTCTGACAATTTGGTTTGGATGATTAAACAGTTTTATTAAATAAGAGGTGATTGCGTTTTTGATTTCATGCCTAATAGTGGGAATGTTGGGATCCCTATGGATGTTGTTATTTCTGATGTACCATGGAGCACACTTAATTATTCTTAAAAGTGTGGACTGTGGTTATTTTTTTTTAAATAAGTTTAGTTTTTGCTTTTTAAACATTTTTTTAGATTCTTAAAATCAGTTTCTGACAATTTAGATCGACATAAATTCACTTCATTAATCAATTCGTTCAGACTTTAAATCTTATTCTTGGACAAGCTTTGCCAATTTATTATGTTAAGTTTTAACATGCATACAGCATGATTTTAGTGAATTAAACTTACATCATAGCTCAGGACCGACATGGAAAAAATAATAGTATTCAAATGCTTCATGTTCCATACATACATAATTGCTTATTACAACTCTTCAGTCACCCCCACCTGGGTAACAATCGTATCGCGATGTGGGGGCTTGAGTGTAATTCCGTTCCCTCTGTGACCCAGAGTGAGTTGAAGTGCATGTCTAAAGGTTACCCTAATATCGTGGGAAGATTTTTTTCGGAACGACGTCATACATGGTGTTTTTGAACCTTCGGATCACGTTCATTTTCTCTCTCATAGCCCTTGGCACGAACCCTTTCTTTTTCTACGGACTGTTCTTCACTTACGTCTTGAATTGATTGTGCCGAGCTGGTGGTTGTAGCTTTTTGGACCTAGTTGTGTATGCACACAGTGTGAAAGGCTCCAGGCTAAGGCTACAACAGCCCCCGTCCCGTTAAAAATCTGGAAGGCATCAAAGTACATTCCTTGTCTCTTGCCGTTAAGTTGGTGGTGTAGGTTCGTTTAAAAAGACTCCCGATTAGTACCCGGTTTGGTTTTGAGCACCTGTTTCCATAAGAGCTGGCCCCAACCCTCGTGTGGCCTCCCTGCTTGCATAGATAACCACGGGACCACTTATGAATAACTAACTACACATCGCGGGCAAGGATAGCGGCTTTGAGTAGGGAACTATTAGCCATGAATACCTACCTCAACCCCAAAAACAAATACGCGCTAACTCAAGTCGGTGAGTGTGCAAACCATCTATTCACGCTACACCCTCTCCAGGCAGGCGCCTGTCAGAAATTCGGCTGTCCCTACCTTAAAAGTCAAAGTCAAGTATTTACTTTGGCAACATCCCGCAGCCACATTTACTGCTCGATCTCCAAGGCTGTTGCGAATACGCCCATGTACTCTTCGGTTGCCGTCAAGGCATTGGCAGACAAGTATGCTGCGCAGGCCGCAGGCACTAACCCACCTTCGGGGGCCAAAAGTACCCTGAGTGCTAGCGTTAGGCATAAAGAACACGCAGATCAGCCATGTGGGTCATTGCTAGGATTGGCTCGACCGATCAGGCTCTCCTTTCAGAGGATGAGAATGGTTGCTAGGCCTGGGCTAAAGCTCATAAAAATGATCGCCCTTTCTGCCTCTCCGTCCACAAAGAGGCAAAAATTTATCGATCAAAAAACTTCATTCCAGCTAAACTAGTCGTCTTCGAAGAATTCTAAGTTCCATACACAAATCTCTTGACGGCTTTTAACGGCTGCTAGACTGCGTCCAGTTTAGAGACGCTTGAGTTTCCCCTTGACACTCACTTTCCACCCTTGCCGATCAACACCTCTATCAGGTAAATGAACCACCGTCCGGAAATTCCTCCTCTTAGCCCTGACCAAGTGCGGTGGGCAGTTAGGTCCTTTACATCATTGTTATCCCGGGTGACATTCAACATAGGGAAGAGATAATTCTTCCTTGGCTGCTTGCCGTCTCAAACGCTAGTCTCAGGCTCCTTTGTATCTATTAAAGACGGAGAATATGTTGGGTAATCTTCTTTACCAAATATGGGAAACCGCCCCACACCGGGGCAAATGACTACAGACCAATCAGTCTGTGTTCCTTTCTTCTAAAGACACTGGAGAAAGTCCTTATTAGCGACTTGATTGGTCCAGAACTCATATCCTCTTTCCAACATGCATACAGTAGGGAGACTGCACTACACTCTCTTATGTCTAGGGTGGAAAAGTCCATGCATTGTCAGAGAGTGGTCTGTCGAGGTACTCCGCAAGGCAGTGTTTTATTTCCACTTCTCTGGAATCTTGGAGTCAACTCACTTTTGAAGGGGCTGGATGCCATATTATCCATGGATGACCGCAGACGCAGTCGGATAAATTGAACTTGGCACTGTCAATCATACTGGACAGATGTGGGGATTTTAGTTTGTCTATTAACCCCTCCAAGGCCGATACGGTTCTATTTGCTAGGAGGTATAAAATTCCGACCTTTACCCTTCTAGCATATGCAGAACCAGACTCACGTTGAATCCCGAGGTAAAATATTTGACTTGATCCTCGATACCAAATTCAACTTTGGGGCGAATCTGGCTGCTAGAGCACGTAAGGCTGCCTGTGTTGGATTTATACACCCGCATTGGATTGGATAAACTAACGGTGACTTCCTGTTTTTTTTTTGACTCTTTCAATTTTTTTTTTTAAGTTTAGATACCATTATGTCGTCGTAGTCTAGTAGATAGTGTGTTGGCTTATTAGACGTAAGGCCAGGTTTGAAACCTCAGATCAGACATCAAAAACGAAAATATGAAAGTTCGGAATCGACTTTAAACTGTAGGTCCCGCCACTCATGTATAAAATTAACGCGCACAAAATAAGTGGTGAGAGAAGCTAGGCCGTAATCCTAACTGAAGGTTTGTAATGGCCAATTATGTATGTTTGTATGTAACCGCAACAAGATGGCCGTTAGCAACTGTCAAAGGTCTAAAGTTCTTGTCGAAAAATTCAATTTCATCAGAAGCGGTTGAATTATAACTACAAAACAATAAAAACAACATATTTTCAGACATGTTTGGATTCTTTATTATTAAAATTAAATGTAATTCCCTGTAAATAAAGTTCGCAATTTATACTTCTTTATATCTGTGCTGTATTTTATCGTTGTCATGTCCGTAAAAATTCCCGAAATCGTCAACCATAATTAACCCCGCTTAACTATAATTATGATTTTATACAAATGAACGTAATTATTAAATTCAAATAACTATTTCAATTTTATAGAGGAATGCAAATTTCTTTTGTTTCAAATAAAATTTTGGTGTACAAGGTTAGGTGTGACAATTTTTTTTTTTTTTTTTGAGTGAATAGTGTTTATAGTGGAAAGTTGTTTCTTTTAAATTTATGCAATGAAAATAGAATTTTAAACAAAATATAAAATATTAGAATATTAGAATATAAATTTTGAAGGCATTAATTATTTCATTTTTGCTGTAAGGAGTCAGTTGGTTTTGACAATCTATGTATGTATGTATGTATGTATGTATGTACGTAGTTATAGCTCATCTGTTACTTTAAATATTGTCGCGTTCAAATAACAAGCCGAAACATACAAATAATTTACGGAAAGGCAAAGGAAAAGTGATGAATTGAGTGTATTTGTGGCACAATATCGTGCCGCTCATTTAATCGCTCTGGCTATGGCTGCTCCTCGTAAAACTTTGTCATGTTACCTGAGCTTCATACACATTTTCCTTTTAAGTTTTTATTTTCATTTTGTTTTGCCTGTATTCTATTTCTTCTCCTTTTTTCTTTGTGCATAATATTTTTAATTTTACTTTATTAAAAAAAATTTTTTTTTGTTCAAGTTTTTTGTTTTATTTTTAGAAGCTAAGTTGGCGCATACATTTAATGGCGTTTTAATAGTTTGATTAATGTTTTTATACACCTTCTTTCGTACTTCGTTCGTCATGTTCATTTTTGTCTTCTTCTGTTCTTCTGTTCTTCTGTTTTTATTCTCGTTCGTGTATTCATAAGCTTATAAAAAAAATTTTTTTTTTGGAGTTTTAAGTTTATTTATGTTGTTGTTGTTGGTGTAGCTTTAAAGAATTAAACATAATTTAAGTTGAACAAAAACACAAGAATCATTGAATATTTATGAGGCTTAAATGATTTTGGGGTTTTAATTAGAAAATAAATGAAAACGTCTGTCAATTTTTTTTTTGTTGATAAGTATGACTCTGTGAATTGCAAGGGAAGCGTATGAAATATTTGAAAAGATTATAAAGAAATCTCAAGTAAATTGTGGAGCATTAGAAATAATTGAATTAAATTTGGCAGGTAAGTTACAAAGGATTTTCAAAATGATTATATGCACGAGATTTGTACTTGGAAGTATTTTATGATTTTAATTAGTATCATTTCAACACATACATACATATAAACAACAAAATTTACGTATTAATTATTTTTGATTTTGATCCCCAATAAGCCTACAAACACCTGCGTCCTCGCTGTGATCGGAATATCCATTTCAGTACAGATGTTCTCCGTGTTCTGTTGTAAGTCTTTTGCGCATATTTTTTAAAAAAGCATTCCGTTTAAAACCCAATTAAATCAGGGTTGTCTTTCTTAAAAGGAATATAACAATAACAACAACAAACGAATAAAATTCAATTTTTTGTTTCTACGAGTATATTTCCGTCTGTATGTGAAAGAAAAATGACTACTTTTACTGATGGCTGACGGAATGCTGCCTGCAGGATGTCCAGCTTAGGGTAAAAGAGTATCCCTTTTGTCTGCAATTGCTATTGTTGTTGTTATCTTCAATTCAGCTATTGTTGTTGTTGTTGTTATTGTTGTTTTCATTTTCGTTTACATTTTTTTTTCACTTCTATGGGTGTAAATGACAAATGGCGACGAATTCGTCAATGTCAAAATCAGACTGTTACAAAACAGTTTCATTGTATTCGTTCAATACACTCTCAGAGACTTTGCCGTTGTTATTATTCTTCGTATTATTGTAGCATTGTAGCACGTTGTGAAGCGCAGGATGACGATATGATGTTACGCGATTGTTACAGCGTCATATGCCCCCGTGTATTCAATACACAACATTTCACTCACACATCAATTTCCTTAGGTAAACATACAATATGTAAGAAGAAGAATCTAGTACCAAGTCGTGCGTATATTAGTTGCAAACTCTGCAAATGAACATAAACCATAGACATAGCAAGGGAACAGTTGGATAATTTCAAAATTTTAGTTGAAACTTTAACGACCGATCAATTCTATACTTTTTGATGTAAAATTTAAAACTGAAAACTGAACTTATTTGCCTCTTTCCTAAATTACCTTTCGCAGACACTCAATTCTTTGATATAATATGTCGAATGATATTAAGTTGTCCATAATAAGCAAGTTTATTATCGTAATTATTTCTAAATTAATTACAGGCTACAAAAATATTTCAAATTTTGATTTGAAATTTCAATTGTTAATTTCACTAATATTCCGATAAATACTAAATATCAACCGAAATCGAAATGCTCTCATATCGAATACTACTAGAATGAAGTATAAATTTATATACCGAGTGAGAGAGAGAGGGAGAGAGAGAGAGAGAGAGAGATTC
>QOCX01004070.1:0-10659 GCA_005959815.1 Sarcophaga bullata | reverse complement strand
ACAATGAGAAATGATCGCCATTTTTGGAAGAATATTTGTCAAGTTAAATACGCAGTCTTTAAGGATTTAGCGCAGTACATTTTTCTATATTTTCCACTATTAGGTTACAATTGAAAATATTGCTAACAATTTTTCTCTGGGCTATACACATGCCTCTCACAAATACACTCACATTTTTATCATGTTCTCTTCTGTACCGATGTCTGGTTATAATTATTCGATTAAAAATAAAAAAAATATCTTTTTTTTGTAAAGAATTGCTGATAAAAAGAGAAAAAAATTATGAAAAATTATCTTCAAATATCGTATCTCATGAAAAGGGGTTAATAACCAACCATACAAAGTGTGAGTTTTAGTTTTGGAAAAAAAAGTAGACAGAAGTTGTTAAAAATTAAAAAAAATTCTCTCTTTTCTCTCTCTCTCTCTCTCTCTCTCTCTCTCTCTCTCTCTCTCTCTCTCTCTAAACATATCAATGTTTTATTTGTGGTAGGTAGGACAGTCAAATAGAAAAGAAAAAAAAACAAAAAAAAATCTAAAACACACTTTGACTTCAAACTTATTTATTTATATTGCAACAACAACAACAACAAGAGCAACAACAACAACAACACTAACAACTTTAAGCTAAATTAGTTATAACACTAATTTCCAATTCAGTTTCAGTCATGCAAATTGTTAATTGACCACTTAAGCTAAAAACTTCATAATAGCCAAGTTTAAAGTATAAGGGAATATAAATAACAACAACTACAACTACAACAACAACAACAACACTAACTAAATACTGAATTAAAAAAAAATATTGAAAAAAAAACTTCAAAAAAACTTAAACAAACTTATGCCAGAGAGCCAATGGTCAGCCAGCCGCACGCCAAAAACACCAAGATACGTACAGATAAACAGATAGAAAGATACGTACGTACATAATCCCAGACTATTGAAGACCGAAGAAATCCAGTACAATGAAAGAAAAATTAAAAAATGATAGTCAGAAATGAAAGCTAAGTTCTGTAATTGTCGAAGAGTTTTTTTACGTTGAAATCATTACAAGGTTTTTACTCCACCTCTGACTATCTTTCTTTTGTGACGAGTATACCCTTCCAAAACATCTCTTTTTTCTTCACAGAAAAGTTCTGGCTTAACAGCGCTGTAATAGCTTCCCTTCTCGCAAGTTCAAGTGCTTGTTCATTGCCATGATTTCCCATGCGAACTGAAAGTCAGCGGAGTAAAGCCTCGGTTAGCCAAACGTCCACGGAAAGCAATGAGAATGAATATCGAACCGTAATATAATTTCGGTAAGTATTTAACAGAACTGGAAGAGATGTTCGTTTTTAGCATATGAAGAGGAATGTAAATACTTAGGATATGAATTGCTAATTGCTTTTCGTATCCTAAAAACTTACGTACGTTCCGTGGACGTTTGGCTAAACGTGGTTTAACCGTACTTCCCATGTACATATAGTTGATGCAGTTGACTCAGGAGATGCCTGGTATTCATGGAATGTATCGTTTCGGATAACAGAAATAAAATAGAGAATGTTTTCAATTGCGTTAAACTAGATCCGGATAATAAATTCATAAGTCAACTAGATATTGATACCTCGGCTACCGCTTTTGTTGATACACTGCGCCTAAGTGTTTTCAAAGCCCCAAGTAATTTCTTTGGAATGCAACTTCATTCTAAACACTCTACTAAAAGCCATGGAAAGGACATGCTGCATGATCAATATTTATGCAGTAGCAAATAGAGGCAAAGATCCATAATAAATACGAACTTAATTGGCCATTACAACCCTTAGGCACGATTACGACTTAGGTTCTCAAACTACTCATTCACTTACTCTGGGTTGTGAGGAAGTCGCCGAAGAAGTATTTTTTTTCATATTTCATTCCGCTCGACATGTTTTGAATTAGAAATCCGTGGTACAAGGGTTCACGGCAACAGACTATCTACTAGACTACCGCGATGTTAAGATCCGTAATTACTTGCTGAAGTTTTGGAAACTGCGCTGAGAGTACTTTTGATATTGATATCCAGAATTTATTGACAAAACGTGTCTAACCAATGGCGTTCTATAAAACTAGAGATAGGTACGTAGGTACTTTTGATTACCAAAGCTCACTTGCGCACGCATGGTGGCCCATTGAGAGGCAACCGCAGTTCCTGTACTGACCGAATTCCACAAAACTCATCAAAGAAGTTGATCAGCGTATGGGCACAATACGCTGGAAAATTACGCTGGAAACCAGCCTGAAAGTTTAATAAACGAAGCAATTTCCTTGATATCAATGGATAATAACTCCGATAAGCTGATAAAGCATGGAGAACCAAATAACTTAAATGGAGTTGGAAGAGATGGGCATTGAGAAAGAAAGTGGCTCCTCCTTTTCAGCAGACTGTCTTCCCATAATGCAATGACATGTAAACATGATCACGGTAATTGAGGCATGGCATTGCGATCAAGTTTGGGTAGTTGGTTGATACGCCTTCCATTCATTACGGGCCAAAATCAGTCTGACAGTGGGGAAAGATTACTCATTAATCCAGTTTGGCGTCCCAGAAGAATTTTTATCTAATGACATACTAAATTCGATTAGCGAAAGTTCCGGAGGCTTCCTGCTCTGGCGCGCTTATCGGACCTATAGTTGTTTGCAATTTCCCAGTGCCTAGAAATTCAGATTTTACACTGAAGCTCCCAGAAAGAGCATCGGTACCACGGTTATACTCGCTAAAAAGCTTAGAGTTACAATTGTAAGACAGAATAATAGGGACTAACGGTATTTCGACAGGATTTTATGAATCCCAAGTAAGATATGCTCTTTAAGAACGATGCGAATTTAAACTAAGCTAGCCTAACCTATTTTTTTGTCAGTGCTATGTTCCTTAAAAAAAAAGAATCTGAAAATATCTATGCAATATAGGTAGGCGGGTTCAATCCTCGTCTCTTATACCCTAGCTCTTCAAGTCTAATAACATTGCTCCTGTAAACGCGAGAAAGAAACGAATCAGAAATTAAAAGTTATTTCAATTAGTCAAGTCACAAACCTTCGGATGTATTTGTTCAAACATTTTAAATGAAATTAATTTAAAAAACCAAATATTTTCTCAGTGTATTCACCATAAAAATGAATCGAAATTTAATTAAGAACACAACAGATAGAGAGTAGACACAACGAGTTGAAAAAAAAACCACGACAGGGAAAACGGCCTAATCAAATCCATACCTGTTAAGTTCAGTTTTAATTTTTCTATTCCACTGATCTTATTATAGAGTTCTTAATTTAGTTGTTGTTGTTGTTGACTTTATGAATTTTATTGTTGTTTGGCTACCTTTTCCTGTTAAATGAATTATTATTTATTGGCGTTATGTTATTGTTGCTGTTGTTGTTTATCTTCAGAATTTTATGAAGAACAGGTTGAAAGAAATGTGAGAGGAGAGCTATTTTATGCCTGTTGTTTAAACCCAAAATGTAGTCAGTCAGTCAGTCATTTTTATAAACCAAGTTCAGACAAGTTTTGTTTGAAATACAAAATTTTAAAATGCTAACAACAACATAGAAGAAAAAAAGTAGTAAAGCCCCCATCATCATCATCCAAATCATTATCTCAACTTGACATCACCACCAGAAGAAATTCAAATTCGAATTCAAATTAGAATTTTGTAAACGATGACAGTGGCGTATAAACTGGTAAGCAAAAGAAGTAGAACAAGTTTAAAGAATAGAAAAGTAATCCTCGACTTAATAACATCCTACAACCTGATTTAGTTTGTGTGGCAAACAGTTCTGCTTCAAAATCGATGCAAAGTTATCTTAAGAGAGAAATGTATTGAGACAAGCCTTGTAAGCGAAACGGCCTGAACTAGTGTTCAACGGTAGAGCTAGGATTGAATTTATTTTTTATGCCGGCAAATGAGGTATTTTAAAGAAGATCAGAAGCGATTAATATGATCGGCGGTTTGTTTTGGCAAAAGGAGAGACACCTCACTTCGAATGTTTAGAAATAGCACGTGCTAGTAATGTTTTCTTAAAACTATGAACGCCTAGAGTCTCTGTAGAGCCATAGAGTTCCGTACACTGTGATTCAGCATATCTGAGTGTCTCGATGGCCTAGTTGATTGTGTGTTAATCTTCAAGTGCCGAAGCCCATGGTTTCGATTCCCACCAAAGACTTTGAGTGTTTGTTTTCTTTGTTCATTTGTCTGACAATAAAAACCAGAAAGTGACAATTATAACCAAAAGGCAGTGATAAAAAATTGTCGTACACTACCCCCCCCCCTCCTCGCGTTTTCCTATAAACTATCTTTTCTTAATTCCAATACAATTCACTGCTTGATAGGATCATCCCCCGAGTGTTGATTCGTAAAAAAACTGCCCTAAAGGAGGGATACTATCTCCCATAAGCAGCAATAGTTCACGATCTATTTAGGATTCTTAATTAGAGGGGACACAAAATGATTGAATAAATGAATTGCAACACCGTGATAATTCGAACCAAGCATCTAAAAGACAGTCAACTAATGCAAGTAGTCCCGTATGGTCATATGGCATCACTTACCAGAAAAATAGTGATAGGGCAGCAATTATCAACATAAGCGGTACCATTCTGTATAAAAAATCTTGCTTAAGAGGACGTGCCCTACGTATAAAAAATTTAGCCTTTGAGTAACAGCCTCAAAATCTTTTTGTTCTCAAATCTGTTCGAAAGAAAGTAAGCACAAAGGAGTGAGGATTATATACGTACGTTCATACATAATTGGCCATTACAACCTAACTTCTCATACCACTAACATATGTTGTAAGTGTTAAGTTTTACCCTTAAGTGTTGGGACCATTATTGAAGTATTAGCACCCTAATCCTTTAGAACGAAATTATATTGTAAAGAGGTTTAGTAAATAAGGCGTACATTTACCAAAAGAAACGCTGCTACTGAATCTAACCTAACTTTTCAGTCCAGCATGACACACCTGAAAAAGGAGACAAAGTAGTGGTCAACATCAGGAATCTTCTAAAAAAAAAAAAGAAGAAATTGAAGAAATGGTCAGCATCCATAATGAGAACATTTTATCATGACACAATTGCTCTCGAACATTCCAAAAAGTTTCTCAGTTACGATGCCAAGCAAGTATTATTTCTGTTCTGAAACTGGATAGAAAGAGCTTGAGGCGTTACTGTACACAGAACAGATATATCCGACACTTTAATACGTGCAGATTTTGTCATGAGGTAGAGGAGGATTTAATGAAGCACTTGGTCTTGAACTGTATGGCACGAATATGTTCTGGTCGCATTGCTTAACATAATAATTCTGGATTTGACAAGACGCTCTACGTCCAGTAGAGCAACAGTGGTTGCAGTGTAAACGATCGTGTTGGATCTAACCAGACCTATCCACCATCTGACGGAAACTGTACATCTTCTGGCCTTGCCTGTCAAACTTCTGACAAGACTTTTCGCATTATCTACAGATGTTTAGCTTAGCATCTCATAGACATGACTTGGGAAAAACCGTTTTCTTTTCTGCCAAGTTCAACGTGAAAAGAGTTGACCTACCATTTCGGGGGACAGGATTGAATGTGTAACAAGTTTTATAAGAGAAATTAATAAACCTACCTAATAAAAAGTCCTTTAACAACGATGGCAACTAACTTTGCCATGGTTTAAGTAGTAAGCTCTGCGTAAAAGAACTTCCTCATTCAGTCAAACCCATAAAAGGTGGCTCATATAACAAGTGTTTTGCCTGTGTTATGTTTCATTTTTTTTTTCACTATTTTTAAGACAGTTTAACGGCCAAGAGAGCTTCTAAATCATAACTGGTTCAAGTCAAGTGGCTATTTGCAGAGAAGCAAACGTTAAAAGCTGTTTTATGGTAACAGGCGTAAAGTTGTTATTCCAGCATTTCAAATTCGTATTTAACGTACGACGAATTATTTAGTAATACACATACATACTGTTATTGTTATTGTTATTATTATTATTATTATTAGCGTGTTGTTGTTGTTGTGTTATTTTATTACATAGTTTTTCCTTTATGTATGAACCTGTAAGTCTTTCCTGGCCATGCATTTCATGCATAAATTTATGAAAAATCCATACGGTTATCCCCCGTAAGTGGAGATTGGCAAAAGCAATACCAATTCAGTGTTTACCAGTTATTATTAGAGAAAAAATTAAAAACTAAAAACAATAACAAATAATAAACAACGGCCTTAAAACCACAGGTAGGTAAACCAGGTAAAAGATCAGTGATGCATGCGTAGTATGGGGATGCATGGGCATGCAATATTGCAATGATGATGATGGTATGCCATCCAACCATCCATCCAAATAAATAACCATCTATCCATCCATCCATATAAGCCTTTACATGCTACCAGACTATAAATTCTTTAAGACCAAAGTCAAAGAAGAACAGAATCAGACGCTAACCAAACACTAACCAAACAACCTAACCATCGCTTCACACCACCAACAGCAACACTAAAAAAGGCAAACATTTGCTCTTCTGGCTCGCATGTGATGTGATGGTCAATGAAAGACGTCTGTGCACAGTTTCAATTCGTTTTTATAACTCAATATGATGATGACTTCACTTTACCTGTTTTCCCTGCATGTGGCAGTGGTAGTGGTAGTCGGAGTTGTAAGTGGCAAGCATTATTGGTATAGAAAGCAGGCTTCTTAATCTCCATCTATTAAAGTATAATTTACAGTAAATAGCGTTTAGTTTGACTGTCTAAGAAAGATGGGGTGTGATAAGAAGAAGAAGATTTTGATCATTTAGCTTTGGCCTCGGACTTAAGGCAGCTTAACTGTTAAGGAACAAAAATTATTTCCATTTTTATTGAAATCTGAAGCGAAGATTCATTACTTAAGTCAAGCATAAAAGCTTCAATGATTTAAATCTGTATGCCTCAAGCACAGTCTATTAAGTAGTATGTTGACTTGTTAGACGTGAGACCACAGTTCAAACCCCAGGTCAGACAGACATTTCCAACAAAACGAAATTTGACAAATATTTCCTTGGTGACATCCTCTCAGCAGATTTCTGGTAAAAACTCTGAGAGAAAATAAAAAAATAGCCATGAAAAGTTTCTCAAAAAATCTGCCACGGTTCAAATCCCTAGACAGACATATCGAACATAACTATGACTTCCTCTCAGCAGATTTTCGGGTAAAAACTCTGAGAGAAAATAAAAAAAGAGTTTCTAAAAAATCTGTCGTTTGAAGTCAACTTTATACTGTAAGTTCCGCCTCTCATATATAAAATTAATGCACACAACATAAGTGGTGTGAGACGCTATGTGCTGACTGAAGGGTTGTAATGGCCAATTATGTATGTATGTATGTATGTGACCTAATGGCTGTTTTACTGTCAGTAAATATATTTCTACTCAACAACCTCTCATAATGGATTCGCACAGAGGCAGTCTTTATAGCCATTATACCAGGCTGTATAGTGCTACAGTAATTGGGAATAAAATCCCACTTTGTCGTATGGCCTCAATGCCGTTTTCACGATTGTTTTCGCTATAAAACCATGACCGAAAGCAAGTTGAGGTATCGTGTAGTTGGTAGCGAGATCCGGAACCAATAATTATTTCATGCCCATTGCTTTCAAACTTCAATGCTTCTGTGTTGTTGCTTCTTATTTCTACGATCGCATTCACTTGTTTCGGAGCTACTAGTTTCGCCTAATATACCTGATGGCAGCTAGTTAAAGGCAATAGATGAGAACCTGTTGCTATAATCTTCTCTATCCGCACAAATACATTCAAATCGGACAGGTTTGATGATACAAACCAACAATCACACCGCAGCCTCTGTAGGAAAGTTGGTTTGATTACTAAATTGCGCAGCTAAAGTTGATTGCTTTCATGCAGTAATCAAAACTAAGTGCCATCTTGACAACCCTATAATGACGAGGAAGAATACGAAACCAGTGAACATCTTCTCTGTCACAGTCTGGCCAATGCTGACGTTGGACGATAGATGATTAAGTACCCAGACTATTCGATAGGATAGTTGGTAATTTTTATAAAACTCAGGCTTTCATAAAATTGATCGAATAACTGATAAATCCTAACCAGAGCCTAGGGGTTTCAATTTTTCGTAATGCTCTTAAGTCTCTAGATTAATCTGTCACGAATGGGCAGGATATCCTTTACATCTGCTACTTTAAGGAATCCAATCAGTTCTATTGGGGGTAACACATGACAAATCCAACGCCATTCCCTTGGGACCATGTGATCCCGTTATTAGTTAACCTATCGCTCAAATGCTAGTCGTTTTGTACGAATAAAATTCTTTTTGTTTGCAGATTATAGACAAAAACCTTCTTAACTATTTTCACAACACACGTAACACTTGTTGCATGCCGGGTCTTCTCGCAAAAAAAAAAGTGCAACAAAAACAAAAAGCATCTGCAAATAATCGGGTGTTATACGTTAAAAGCTGTTTTAACAGGGGATTCTTATGAAGAAAACCAAAAGAAAAAAAACGTATTCGTATCTCCCGCTGGTCTGCGCGCCAAAAACAAGTTGTGTTCATTAAACCTGGTTTAAATAGTGCCGTCGTCTTCATGTCTTATATTTTGTGGTCATCGTCACCACTATACTACACTTACACTACTCACTCCCACACCGTCGTATATTTATATTTTATTTTATTTTATTTTTAATTTATTTTTTATATTTTATTTCAGCAGCAGCTTCTTTTTCTCAATGAATTCTTAACTTTTTTGTTGTTTTTATTTTTTTCTTTTAATTTTTTTTATTGAATTTTTTAATGACAGGCAGGCCCATAAATAAATAAAAATGAAGTCTCCTTCATATTGAATATTTTCAGTTAATTTTTCCCAGCCTAAAATTTAACCGTTATTAAAACAGTGTTGTCTACAATTTTTTTTTATAATCACTTTTATTAGCACTACTACTGTGCATATGAATTTACCGATGACATTAACTAATCAAACTCTGTAAGTCACATGTAAACAATTAAAAAATTTTATTGTTTTATTATACGATGTGCCCTACCCCAGTTCCCTACATGCCCTCCCTGACTATTCCGTTCGACGACTCAGAAAAACTTTCTCTCAAAGATACCAGCAGTTAAGATAAAATATCAACGAAATATGTCTCATTGGCATCTAACGGTTCAACAATCAATTCTAATCAGTTAAGCAATTGAAACGAAAGTACAAACGGAATGGTCTTACAGACCCAAATAGGATTAAATCGAAATCACCCAGTACCACTTAAGCGGCACCGCCTACTTTTTATTATTACATTCGCTGTAGGCACTGTAGTCTAGTAGGTTGTGTGTTGACATATTAGAAATGAGACCACGGTTCAAGCCCCAGCTCAGACCTTTCCAATAAAACGAACGAAATATGAAAAAACATTTCTTCGGTGACTGCCTCTCAGCAGATTTCTGGCAACAACTCTGAGAGTAAATGAAAAATTTTCTCAAAAAATTTCTCCTTCGGACTCGACTTTAAACTGTAGGCCGAGTCCCTCATGTGTAAAATTAGCATACACAACATAAGTGGTGTGTCTGACCGGGTAGTAATCCAGACTAAAGGGTTGTCATGACCAATTGTGTATGTATGTATGCATGTTATGGTTACCGTTATGTCTTCACAATATCACAATGTCTTCGACCGAAGTTACAAGGATTATAAAATGGAGTAGACCACAGCCTATTGAAAACCAAAGAGGAAGCATCCTTAAGTATCCAATAATAATTGATAGAAAATTTCTAGTCAAAGGTGATTTGAATAAAATCAAGACCTTTAGAAAACTGCTAGGTTGGTTGAGAAGTTATGAGAACCAGAAGTACAATTGGTATTATAACGGGATCTCGGTGAGTGCATGTTAAGTTTTTTGTGGTGAATGTTGTCGAGAGAAACTATACTCATTCGGTCTATTATTTTACAAAACGAGACACTGCCTAACGTGTTTATAATGTTTATTGCTAATGATGTCCTCTCTTTGGGGTCAAAAAAGGTATACTGGATGCATTGAAGCCTCTTTTAATTAATTTAAATTCGAAAGTAATGATAAAAGATTGTGCGCTCTCTACCGGATTTAAGTCAAAATTACTCGAGTTAGTAGTGAGTCCCTTAAAAAAATTTCAAAATGGGCCGCTATGATTGCTCAAGTGTGCTGTGGTATTCAAAGCTAACACTTCAACCTAACCTTCAATTTAACCTAACATTTAACCTAACTTAACATTCAACCTAACCTAACCTTCAACCAAACCTGTAAAAATTCTAAAAAGCGAAATAAAAGTCTATCTTTAAAGTTTCATGCAAACTTAGTTGAACTCACTCACATTTCACTGAAATGAACCGTGTTAACAGGCTCCCAACATAGCTGATTAGGAAGTTGTTTAGTTTTCAGTTTATTTCTGTTTTTTTTTTCTACTTAAACACGCATCCTTAAAAATTAATGGATTTGCATGGCTGGCTGATATTCTATTCAAGCTGTTAAAGTGGTAGCCAGACTATCATTAGATTTCTTTTTATCTTCTATCATATGGTGTTATCAGCAATTAGAGAGAAAGAAAAGAATATTAAACCTCTAAAGACACAATGTCAGTCGTAAATGGAATAGCGGCATTTATGTGTCAATCAGATTTTGTAACACAAAGTGAGTTTT
>QOCX01004069.1:0-15630 GCA_005959815.1 Sarcophaga bullata | reverse complement strand
GTTACTCTTTTTATATTGTTTCAGTTTCCGTAATAACGTTTTAATTACTGATCAGATAACAAATCAAATAGAACAATAGAATAGAAATTTTCTTAAAATTTAGGTTAGGTTAGGTCAGTGATCATTACATCATGGTGTTCATCCTTTTCTAGAATAGGCATGAAAAGAAAAATAAAGAAATTTCAAAGACATAAACTGAGAGATAAAGAGAATAGAGATCACAAGATCAAAAGATAATGGATCAGATACGTCAAGATCTGATCCTCAAACCTGACAGACAGTACAACCCTTTAAGTATCCTAAGTATTTAACTTTACTCCACCAAGGGCTGTAGTGTTACAAGACTTCTTATCACAATATATCCTGCAATACTTCAGCTGGAATTCTTTTTAGACCCTTGTCAGCAACATAACCTCACAATCCATCACCAGCAGCAAGCCAACTCTACTGCCTTCGATAGATGGTGGATAGAAGGTCCTTCCAATGATTCTCCGCCTTTTCCCAGTCCAATACACTGACAAACCCACAGGATCAACCTTTAAGTCTATCCAGTTTAGCAAAAGCATTCGCCATCTCGTTTCTAGATAAACGATCAGATCAAGGGATTCTTATCGAGGCCTTACAAATGGTCTTAAACAGGCAGGCAACGAAGATCACATAACTATTTGGAAATGAAGAGGATAGATCAACTACATTCTCAAGAACCTTCAAAATGGCAAAAAATATATGCTTGCCAAACGCTATAGTTGTCAATTAATCTAGAATGAAACTTTCATTCGAAGTCCTTTCAAAAAACACCAGCCTCACTGCCCCATTCAATTTCGAACCGTTCGCAAGAAGGAGTATACCATTTCACTTTGGGCATTCCACAACTTCCCATAGGGCCTTATCCGGTATTAGGACTTATAATCTAGATAGAAACAACACCTCCGGCACCATGCAGCAATTATACGATCGAGAAGTCCATTTCCTATTTTTGAGGAGAGGACAAATAGCGGATCACTGATTCCAGCAGCAGCCTAATTCCGTCAAGCGTATGGCACTACGAGTCGTACATTACTTGACACTCTGAGTTGCGTTCTGCAGAGGTAGCTCTGTCTGTTGACAGACCGGTTACCAACCGGTTACGATCTTCTCTTCTTGTAATTTCCCAACAAAAGTTTTGACTTCGTCAAACCCACTTGGTTTAAGAGGAGTCTTTGCTCGCCCATTTCCAAACGCTCATTGCTCATTGCTCATTGCAGTCTGACTGCCACACAATATTGTTATGTCTAGTCTTTTGCATCTCTTAACCAAATTGAATTGAGCCCATATTTCTGAAAACCCGCAAGTTTCCCCATGGGCTCGCAATATTTCATTCTGATGCTAAAAATTTAAAAAAACCTCACAAGAAAAAGTGTAAAGAGGCGTAATCGCACGATCTCCATGACCAGTTCACATTACCGCCACTTGTGTTGATCACGCTCTTAAATCGTTCGTGCAGAATATACAATGTGGCATGACACACTACGTCAATATGTTTTGTTGAACATGTCTTTGGTCTCCAGATTATCTAATTCAGACCGAAAGGAGTTTATAATCTTTGACCTCTCTATTTACAGTGATGGCCTGGGTCTGCCAAATGCCATTCTCAAAGAAAAATTGACATATTAGGCTGCCAGTCCAAAATTCATACTAAACAGTGACTTTTTTGGGATTCAAATTTTGTTTGTTCATGTCCTCATTCATGCAAAAATGGACTTCATTTCCATTTCCAACAGCATAAGAGCCCATTCAGCAAACACATGAATGTTGGCATGAGTAACATGTGGATTATGTTGGCTTTAAGTTCTGCTAAGGCTTGTGGCTCATTCGCAGACAACTGCGACTTAAGAGAACTTCACAAAAAAAATCTAGCGGGCTTAAATCCACCGGAGAGCGCCATCCTTCAAATCGACCTNGCTTAAATCCACCGGAGAGCGCCATCCTTCAAATCGACCTCGACTTTATCACTGAAGATGAGATTTCAATGAAAATTAGCTTCAGTTGTGAACTGCAGGTGAACCAATTCGGCAAACATGGTGATGGTGATTTGGCATAAAAGACTGAATAAATGGCAACTAGTTTGATAGATGTAGCTTCGGCAGAATGACCGTTATTAACTGTCTTAAGACCTAATATATATGGGCATCAGCATCATTAACTGCTTATACTTTTTTTATGACCAAGAATATGAAAGAAAGTAGGCCTTGAATCTTGAGCTTTCGACTGTTTGTTTAAGATCTTCCAGTTTTTGTTTTTGTAAAAATATTATCAAACTTAATCCACGCTATGAATGGATGAGCGCCAGACGCCTATCACTCCATACAACACAGTCGGTCTCTTCTTATCACAACTCAGACCAGCAAAACTATTGAAAAATAAAAACGATTATGAGCAAAGTACACAATTTAAATTGTTTTTATTCGTATTTTTTTTATGATTAATTAGTCATAGTAACTATAAAAACACAACAACAACAACAATAACTGAAGAGAAAAAACATAAAAAAATTCAACAAAACTTGAGCATTTTTTTTCACAAGCAGCCATGAATTCACTACACAATGTTGTGATATTGAAAATAGAAATGCTGGCTGGGCTGATAAAGCGAACGTACCACTGAGAAAATGAAATGAAAAAATAAATCGTGTTTTTGTTTTTGTTTTTGTTTTTGTTTTGTTTGTTTTTATTGTTTTTTATGTTTACTTAGTTACAGATTTATAGAACGACAGAACGAAAAAAAAAACTACAAATCAAAACAAAGGAGAGAAAAACGAAAGACATGGGCCACGAGAAGAAATCGATCGAAGAAGAAGTTCAAGAAGAAAACAATGCCGATGAAGAGATCTGCGATGCACCGATGGATGCCGCTAGCGCCAATGCTAATGCTGACGATGATAAGGAAATCGAAGAAGAAATAGGAGAAGAAGAAGAAGTTGTTGTGCGCTCAGACAAAACATTTCACGAACGTATGTTATTAATCATGGAAAAATTTGCCAGCTATCGAATGGGTCAAGAGGTAATGGAGAGAACCGATCGTATGCTAAAAATACTAGAGGATACTGCCAAATGGAGTTTGCCTGCGGGTAAGTGATTGTTAATCTCATTAATTCAAGGCCAACAGATTTGTTATCAAAGAAAAAATTGTTTTTTGCTTTTTTTTTTGTTTTTTTTTTTCTCAAGAAGCACCCGAAGTCAAACTGGAACGTCCCTTACCCTGGATACCATTTCTAGCACTGTTAATTTTGATGCGTATGACCCGTTTCTGGTGTTCGGTTGTCTCTTTCGCTACGCGTTTGCATCCAGTTAGACCCCAGGAGATGGTTTACTTTTTCCAAAACCGGCGTCGTACCTTGAGAGTTGTACGCATAAATGGTTTGAAGACAATTCGGAATCGCGAACATCAGCCTTCGTTGGTTTGCCGACATGAGACAGTTCGAAATATCGATGAAGGCTTTTTGCGTCGATTAAGAAGTCTTTTAAGTGGTGCCGCTTGCAGACCGTGCCAGATGCCTGGTGAACCACGTCAACATGCATTCAGACCGTTTGGCCAGAAAATGACTACGGCTGAGGTTGAGGCTGAACTTATAGCTGAAACGGAACCTACACCTGAGCCTTCTACCTCTAAGAATAATGTAAGTGTTTACCTCTCTCTATGTGTGTTGAGACATGAACTTCTTTAAATCACTTCTTCATTTTTAGGCCGATGGCCCAAGAAAAAGAGCTCGCAAGTCTAAAAAAAGGAAAGAGGATGAAAGAGACTTAACAATTGACGAAATGTTGGAGAAGTATGGCAATGAAAATTCGAATTCTGACTCTGATTATGATCCTCGAGATGATGAAGAGGATCGTGCTTCCACTAGCACCAATTGCAGTTCAAGTGCTGAAGAAACTGAAAAGGAAAATGTCCAGGTACTTTAACAAATATAAGTCAAGCAAGCCTTTATTTAAAAGATTACAACTATAAAGGAATTTAAGATTTAACTCTGAAGAGAGGATATTTTTCAATTAGAATTTGAGAGTTTTTTTATGCGCTTCAGGCCTTCCATTCCATTTACAAACCCTATTAGATCCTCTAGCTTAATACCCTTCAGATCCATTTATGAGTCAACAAATTGACTAGGTAGTCATTACTGCCTATGTGCCTGCTAACATCGACAACATAACATATGAGAACCTGTTTCCTCTGTTGCCAACTTATCTGAATCTCGAAGAGGTTACTGCTTGATGACGGCCACCTGGCAATTATCGATTGTGGCAGGAGATGTGAGGTCAGTTGCACCATCCTGTTGAAACCAAATATCACTCACATCACTGTCATGAAGAGCGAATACAAAAAATCGGTTATTATGGTGCGATATGTGTCTCTATTGACGGTAATGGATCCGCCGTTCGCATTTTTAAAGAAATACAATCGGCATCATTGAATTGTATTTCTTTAAAAATGCCTCCGCTCCACAAACTGCACTAAACAGTTACTCGTAATGAGTTCATTGGATTCTGTAAGACCACAAGTGGGTTTTCTGAGTCCCAAATATGGAAATTTTGCTTATTAACGCCCAACCCACCAAGATGAAAATGAGTTTCATTGTAAAAGGTTGTCAAAATCGCCATCATCGTGCAGTTTCCCGTTTGCCCATCTAGCGAAGCGAAAACGAAGCGGATTGTCATGCGGCTTCTACTCTTGAACCTAATGAACTTTGCCAAGCGTCATACCGAGATATTTTCGCAAAATTCGACGCAATTAAGAAGTAAACTGGTACGCAATTCATGAGAAAGATAATGAATTGATATTGATGGATTCTCATGCACACTTACAGCCACAGCTTCAATATTTTCGGGTGCACGCACTGTTCGACCATGTATGATGCACTGTAACGTCTTAGCTCGTCAACAATCAAACAAGTTTCACGAACTTGCATGTATCGCGCACAGTTAGTCCCTCTCTGCTACCAAATTTTGTACAACATGTTCGTGCAACTTCCGACAAATTGTCTTAATTTTGAAAGTAATTTTCCAATAAATCGCAACGTTGCTCAAGCGTTGCGTTCAGTGGAGATTAACTACAGAATTTTGTGACAGATTCCATTCTGTCATAAATATTATCAGATTCGAAATAACCGATGACTCAAATTTAAACCGTTAGATGGCCCACCCGATCTAAAGCTGAAACAGGTTTTATGAGCTCGTAATTATCCTTTTCTTCCTTTTCGTCGCCCAGAACTGTTTGCTTCAGATATATTTCGCTTTTATTTCACTTTGAGATGAATTTATACCATGAGATGAATTATTATTTTTTTTTTGTACAAATTTAATCCCTCTTTTCACGGAAGGATCAAAGATCTCTTGAATAAAACTTTATTGAGTTACTTGATTCGAATTTGATGTTCTGTATATGGGGATACAAAAATTTCTTCCATTTCTGTTATTACAGGCACCTGCTGAGGCCGTAGTTCACAATGTAAATGCGGAAAATGTGGAAAACATGGAAAACAATGATAATGAAATTAAAGAAAATGGTAATTCAAAACCAATGGATGCCAATGCAAAAAAATCCGAATCAGATACCGACAGCGATAAAGAAAGGGAAGAGGCCAATGATAATGGTTCGTCTGAAACTGTTGAACAAAACAGTGATTCTGGTGAATCGAATGCAGCGACAACAGAAGTCGGTAATGGTTTTTAATAGTATTTAGTGAAGCAACATTTTTGTTTTCATATGTCTCTCTCTCTCTCACTCTCTCTCTCTCTTTTGTACAATTCTCATCTAAGTAACCATTTAAGTCATAATATTTAATCGAAAACAAACAAAAGCCACACATCAATAAAATTTTTTTTTTTAAATTTACAAATTATAACACACAGAATTTTTTTTTCCTTTTTCATTGTGAAAAGAAAAGAGAAAAAAAAAAAACAAACCAAGAAAACTCATACGTAAAAAAAAATTAAAAAAAAAAAAAAAAATTGAATTTTTTTTTTGTGCATTTTTTTTAATTTATTTTCCTTTATTGTATGAAACTTTTTTCGCAATTATGCTACTTTTTTCTACCCACAACAGCATCCAAAAATCGTGCCTCTACACCCATAACCAATCCATCACGTACACATTTGGTCGTAGCTCGTTGCAAGAGAGGAGGAGGAGGAGGAGGAGGAGGAGGAGGAGGAGAATAGACAGAAATCTACGCCAGGCCATGAAACGGCTGCCTCATTGAAATCCTCTGTAGTTACCAGCTCCTCCACTGGTAAGTGTGATGGTTGTAACAAAATTGATTTTTTGTTTTGTTTTCTGTGTTAACAATACTCCTCCCTCCTCCCATTCCCTGACAGAATCACAAAACTCTAAAAACAAAACAAAAGCGGAAGAAAAATGTTTTAGAACCATAACAACACAGACGTGTCTAGAAATAGATTGGTCTATAACGATTAAAACCGAAATTACCCATCGTAGAACCCCCAGTTCAAAATTGGAAAATCTAAATTATTCGGTACAACTGACACCGGCTACATCGGACGAAGACATATTCTATAGTCCCATTGGTTGGTTTGATTACATAAAAGAAGAAACAAAAACTTTTTTTTTATTAAATTTACCTCACCTTCAACTTCATATGACCACAAGAATATTTGATTCCAATGGTCGTTTCATTCTCATTCTAATTTTAGTTGTCAAAGTCATGTTCAAGCATTCATTACCACCATATCCGTTAGTACCGTTTTTTGGTACTTTTTTTTTTTGCCACTCCACAAAAAAAAAAGAACTTTTCATAACGTCTTCTCATTGCCTTTTTCTTTCTTTCTTTTACAAACCAATTCTTGTTGAGTTTAATCTCTCCCCTTTTACCTTTACCTTTAACACTTAGGTTCACCACAAGATTTCCATACAATTTTCCATCCTGCTCCAATCGTTAAGGGTTCTACAACCGAAGGTAATTTCTTCCGTAACAAGCATTGATTGCCTCAATCTCTTACACTACATTTGACATTTAAAAGATTTTCATTTCAGCCCAACGCCTAACATCATCCAACAAACGGAGGGGCACCATGATAGTTCCAATAATGAGGCGACACCGGAAACTTTGAACAGATCGAATCCAAAGAAGAACAACAACAATAATAAATTTCACCATCAAAATCAAAAACGAAAAGCCCAGAAAACGCCGAAATCGCCGTTAAAAAAACACAAATGAAAACAAATCAAAAGAAAAAAAAAATAAAAACAAAAAGCCAATAATTTAAAATAGAAACTAGAAATTAAAAAAAAAATAATAATAATTTTAAATGTATGAATAAAAATAAAATTTAAATTTAAAAACAATTAAAAAAATAAAAAAAAAAATTTTTTTTATAAGATTTTATAACCTAGACTATGTGTTTTGTATTGTTAGTGAAGAAGGCCTCTGAGGCATGAATTATTAGTGTTGCAACTACGTTGACAGGCAAATGCATTCGGAGGCCCATTGTGTTACTTAAATTAGTTAAGCGACCCTGAGTAGAACCACCCTGAGGTCCGGATAAAACCAGCCAGTTAACTTAGTGCCACGGTTGCCACCATACCACCATGCCCAGACATCCGTTCTGGATGTGCAAGGACTCTCATAAATGGTGTACCGATTTCGTTTACTCCACATCATGGCAGCATATGCAGTATTCCTGGTGTCCGGATTAGAGACAGACCAAGCCTGTCCGCAAAACTGGCAATACTGCGTTATCCCTTTAGAATTCGTCTCTAAATGCCAACCCACGTAGTTGCCTGCTGAAGACAGCAGGTTTAAAATTCGTCAACCAGATATGTTCGAACACCCACGGTTTGTCAAATTCCAGGCCGCCTCTTTCCAGTTTGGAATATTATTTCTAAAGGGAAGCATCTATCCCTTCTATTACATTTTCTCTTCCATGCTAGTTTCGTTTCCCACTATGCCACAAGGGCCCGGAATCCAATAGAGACGAGTGTTGTAAAGACGTATACAGTGTACAGAGTCTATGGAACAGCTGACTCCCTTTGATTTGACAAAGGATACCAGCGCCTTGATTATTTCTTCATTGTGCACACATGTTTGATCAAGTACGAAGCAGGTAGGTCCTCAGGTTCTACCATACGTGCAACTTGAGCAAAAATCTCCGCTTGAAATATGCTAGCCTGGTTAAGTAATTTGTATGATGGCTTTTGTGCCAGTTTATCGGAAAATACTCCAGATCCAGTTTCACATTCCATTTTTAAGCCATCGCTGAAGATCGTTATATCACCGTCACCGACGACAGCTTCTGCAACCCATATTGTGAGGATATATTATAATTGCCATGAAATTTTTATGAAAAACTTGTCGTTCGGAGTCGACTTTAAACTATAGTTTACGCCACTCGTACATAAAATTGACATACACACAGCCTGATTGGTGTAAGAAGCTAGGTTATAATCCTAACTAAAGGGTTTTAATGAGTAAGTATGTTGCTGAATACTGAATACTCTGAATATTGAGTTCGGAATATTCAGTTTTGTTACCATAAACTCTAAATACTCTCCCAAAGTCTGTTCTAGACCCATCTATACACAACAAAATGGTCCTTCTATTAAAAAGGCTCGTTACGCAGCAACTGTTCTGTTCAGTTGACAGTTAATGAAGGATTACGTCACCGAATTCCCTAATCTGGCATAATTTAAATATCGTCACCAAAGCTCTTGTCGTCACTGACATGTGTAGCGAACTTAAGTCCAACATGCTGCTTGAACAAAATGGTGTCTTAAGCCACACTGCAGATGATAGTACGAACCTGCTGAGAGCCGAGCTTGCTGGGCAATTAATCTAATGTTTTGAAGCAGTCCAATAGATCATACTACTAGAGAACACTAGACTATTTTGTTGTAGGAATACATGAAATATCTTGAGAACAGGCACAGACCAGCCACAATTGCAGCTCTGGAAGATAATAGCCAAAATGCTGCAAAATATGTGTCGAAATTAAAACCTATGGATGGATTACATGCGTACAATATTTAAATAATCTTTAGTATGCTATTTCCCCGGAAGCTGCTTTCAGTCTTGTAAAAGTCTTGTAAAACAAAGGGAGCTTCAACCAAGTATTGAAAGAAGTTAGTATAAGTATAAAAAGAAGTTACTTCAAAAGGATTCATGATTTGTCACATGCCTGTGAGAAGATAGATTTTAGAAGCTATTACCCTAGACTCAAACCTATTCATCAACATAGCTCTGTTAAACCATAAAATTTAAGGTTTGTGAATAAAAACAGGAAATGGGAAGAAATTCCTGGATAAATTAAATAAAAGAACGCCAGTTGATAGCCCTATAAGCACTCTCTACACCACGAAATTTATTGTGTAAGCATACATAACCCAAAAGCTAATATAAATCGATAGGGAAACCAATATAAGAACAATATAAGATAACGTAGGCGAACCAAGTGAATTGTGTTTTATGCATATTACGTCCCATTAACTAAATTAATCGCTAAAGCACTTAACAGAGCCAGTTTTGTTAGTAGATTTTGAAAGTTCTCGACATTTAAGATTTTAAAACCCACTGAAGGTACCTTCTTCTCTCCAACCAAACCACCCAAAGACCAACATGAATAGACCATACGCTCGTGTTTTAAAACATATTCACCGCATTCTTAACAGTAAGTTTTAGTAGAATAACAGAACTCTCTTAACTACGGTTTTAAGTCTAGGTTAGTCGAAAGAGAATGAAACCAGTGGAGACTTTTTCTGCAACTGTATTTCTTTGACTGGACCAAATGGCCGTATACAATCGGCTTCAATTAAACCCAGACAAAGTAAGATTTGAACTCTTAATTGTCTTCATAGCTTATATTTCTTTCCTTTACTACTAATAAGCGGATTCTGGTTCTCAACTAGGTTTTCTTGGAACAGATCGAATAGTAAATTAATTGCCATGAAAAAAGCTTTTCAAATCTATCGTTAGGATTCAATCGTTAGGATGCTGAAGGTTCTGCTACTCATGGATGTTCTTAAAGCCCATGATTAAGAGTGTAAGAAGCCATGATGTTTGAATGGAGTTTTAAGTGGAGGAGGCGTTTGTCCGCAGTCCGTAGGTATAAGCTAACTGTATACCGAAAAGATTCAAAGATAGAAAGAGTAAAGGCACCAAATAAAAGGATGTGAAGACCAAACCTTTTCACCACAGATGTCAGGACTACCATGACATTGAAATTCCTGTCATATGGATGTGGAAGACGATTATAAAAAAAAAAATGTGTCGTGGATGAAATTAATGCATAAATACATGGTGAAGGTAAGTAGAGAAGTAATTATGCAGGTTAAGTCTAGGATTACTAGGTTAGTCGATTTTAAAATCTATCTTCACACTCATATTTATTCTCTGTGATAGAAGTGATTGTAGAGAAAGCTAGTATTAACATCACAGGAAGTATATTTGAATTATTCTATAGCATTTAGCTTGCACCACAACCATAAATATTCAGCCAATTTCATGACATCACATACACCAACCACTTCAAAACTTTTATTTACAAATTCTGTTAAACGGTTATTCAGCATCAAAGCTCTTTGCAGAGAGGGTGCTGTTAATATTAAGCATTTCGGTTCGTTTGTTATTATTATTGAAATGTTAAGGCCTTTAAATAAATCGAAGAGCTTTACTGCACTCCGATACCAAATACGTATATACATACGTATATGTTTTCCTCCAGGGCAAAATCGGATGAGGAATCTTTTTGAAAAATTGAATTTTATTCCATTTATTCAGGCTGCAGTAGTGGTTATAAAGATAGCCGCTGTCTGAATCCAGTATTATACAATACCGGGAAGAGTATGCACATACTTACTGTCAATAGAATATACACAGCCACAGGCTTTGGAGTAGATCGATGGCATTATTAGACTGTATTTCTTTAATAACGAAAGAAATCACAATGCTGAGGTGATTACCGGGTTCTTTCTTTTAAAATGTCATGCACCTCATATTTATCATCGATAGGAGTGAGCCCTGATTCTTTATTGCGTCTATATCCTATAACGTCTAGTACATTCCTGTTTTTCTTTTAACAAACTTCAGAATATTGTTCGATGTCAGCCAAGATAACTGGTTGCCTAGTCCTTGATGCATTAAAACCATGTGCATTAAAAGTATGTGCTCTGATGGATCATTCTCCTCATCACGGTAATCATATTAAAAGGATTCCATGCGGAAGAAATATACTTTGTGTGTATAATGACGGTCAAGCTACTTCTAAATGGTATCCACTCCTATGTATTCTACCACGGACATATTGATCATTCAACTTGACTCCTTTAGACTTTTTTGGACTTCAGAAACACCGAATTCTATTCCAATTCTGTAAGACAGCATTGGAGCTGCTGCCACTCTTGAGTTAACAGCTGCAATGCTATAAAAATTATGCCAAATTATCAGATGGTCCACCCATAACATATGTGAGAGCAATATTTACATGAAATAGTATTAAAAACCTAAATAGTAGACGCTCTCTTAACGCCAAAATAAGCACAAATTTCTTTCAATTCTGCAAGTTTCAATCTGGATTGTGAACCTGACATGGAACCATTTGGGTCGATTATGTTGTTTCTTATAACGTTTTAAATAAAATAGTTTGGGACTTTAGGTCCAAAGATCCGAGGTACCCAAAAGAGAACTTTTTGTTCGCACCAATGATTGGGTTGTAGCATATATATTCAGAGTTGTGGTCTTAGACTTTTTATAGATCGCCTAACCACTACAGCGTTTTCCATGCGGAGTTCATGGTCATTCTTCATTTACTCGGACTGCCAGTTCGCCATTAGGATCCTAACCAACGTTTTTCAATGACCGTCCATATTTCTCAGGCAAAATTGCGTATTATATGAAGATAATACTTATAAGGGATCCGGAACATAAGGATTACAACTTAACTTCTCACGCCATTCATGTTGTATGTGTTAACTTCTATTCATGTATGACGAGATCTACTGTTTAATGTTGATTCCGAACGCCAAGTTTTTTTGACAGAAGATATATTTTGCAAATTTTGTTTTGTTCGAGATGTCAAAGTCAGTGATTGGAACCACGAGCTCTTGGGCAATAAGTCAACAGCTTACCTACTAGACTGCGGCAACTTCTGAGACATAGGAATATTGTTTGAATTTGCATTGCTGATGACCTGGCCGAGACGGTAAAAAGTTTGCAATTTCGGGCATGTTATCTACTCGTTTTACAGGGAGATTTTCATATCGTTGGTAGCAAGAGTATACATGGATAAGAAGATTCAAGCTGCAGGGCTTAGGTATTTCGATTGCCTCAGGTAACTTAATATCTTTAGCAGCAAAAGAATACTTGAAATAAAACGATGATTTCTGACTCACTTATCTACTCTTGATATCCTTGACAGGAGCTCTTGCTGCAATAATCATGTTGGTTTCCTTTAGGCACCCCTGGTTTGAATATTGCTTGTGTTAGCATAATGAGCCTAAANTACCCCTGGTTTGAATATTGCTTGTGGTAGCATAATGAGCCTAAATGCTGATTTAAGGGGGATGTCTATCATCAAGGAAATATCGCACGTTATCTGACTTAACCACAAATATTTTCTTTATACTTAAAAGGTACTCGTTTAGGCTTCAAATACAAGAAACTGCTTGAGTGGACAGGAACACTAATGGGGCACTGATCTATTGGCAATTTTGCTGACAAGTTCTGTGTGTTTCACCAGGATTACTACCAGAGGCTGCCTTGATTTCTTCAGAACAGATGTCATCGGTTATTTGGTTAATAATGTTTGAAGTTCTGGACATGGTGCAGTTCAGGGTGGTTTGATCACACCATTACCTCAACATAACATAATGGGCCATAGGTTAAGCTACTCCGCTAACTATAGTAATATAAAAAAAAAAAAAAAAAAATTTTTATTTTTTTTTTTATTTTTTTTTTATTTTTCATTATTTTTTTTTTTTTTGTTTTGTTGTTTTAATTACATTCATTGAATTCATGCGTTTTGAATTAAACTAAAATTAGCCACAAAATTTAGTTCTTTGTTTATTTTTTTTTTTTCATCATCATTTTTATATTCTCTGAATAGTATTTTCATTTCATTTTGAATAATAATTTTTTTTTTTTTTTTTTTTTGTTATTTTTTATTTTTTGTTGTTATTTTGCATTTATTTTTGATATTTAATTTAATTGTATTAGTTTTTGTTCGAGAGAATCATATAACACGTACATTTAGAGAAGAGAAAAATTAATAAAATTAATAAAAAAAAAGGACACAAGAAATGAAAAATTTTATTTGTTTTAGAATTGTTTTTTAATTTTTTTTTGTTTGTTTTTGTTTTAAATATAATTTTAATTTAATTTTTGGTATTTATTTTTAATATTAAAGTTTTAATTTTTAAGTTTTTTTTTGTTTTTATTTTTAAAGTACATGATGGTTGTTTTGGTTTGGTTTTGGTTTGGTGGTTGATATGTTTTATTGATATGTTTACGTTAAAGAAGTTTTTTATTTTTTATTTTTATTTTAATTAATATTATATAATGCATATATAATTATGTTTTGTTTTAATATTTATTATATAGTAAGTATTTTATGTGAGAGAGAGAGAGATACAGAGAGATAGAGAGAGAGAGATAAGAGTATAATATAGTTTAAGGTACATCCAAGTTACAAGTAAATTTTTTTAAAGATTTTCTTATTGATTTTTAATTATTTTTTCTTTTCTTCCATTATAGTTTTAGTTTAAGTTTAAGAATATTTAAAAATGAATTCTTTTTTAAGTTTTTTTTTTTTACTTTTCTAGATGAATTATGATTGAAGAAAATTAACGAAAAAAAACTGGCATAATTTTTATAAGTACGAGTATAATAAGTAAGGTATACATAGGTTTTTGTATGTAAGTATGGTAAAATGTTAGACATTCATTCAATTTAATTTGTTTTTTTTTTAATTTTTTTTATTATTTATTATGGTTTTTATTTATTATTTTTTTTTTAATAAAAAAAGAAAAAATTTTTTTCTTCATAATTTTGTACACGATTTTCTCTTTTATTTTTTATGCTGATCTCAAAATACAAAAAAAAAATTTTTTTTATTTTCTTTTTTGTTGTTGTTGTTGTTTGTTGTATCAAAATTTAAATAAAATTATTATTAAAAAATAAAATTTGGTAAACAAATATATTCAATTTCGTTGTTTTAAACAATTTTTTTTCTTTTTTGTTCGGGTTGGTTATCAATCTTGGGATTCCTTCAATTCTTTTTTATTTTTTTTTTATTTTTTATTGATTGTTATGATTGATGAATTCATAGTTAAATGAGAATAATTTTCTCAAAAGGCAATTTGATAACATTAAAACTTAAAAAACATCTACAGGCAGTAGATGTTATGCTCAGACAGACATAAAAATTTTCCCTGCAAATTCAGCATACTAATTCAGAAACGTCTTAGTGCAAGTCGAAACTCGGCACACTGCAAATGTTCTGAGATGGAACAGACAGACGTCCAGACTACATAACATTACAGGCATAATTGGTCATCATAATACTTCCAGTCCGAATTACGATCTAGCTTTTTTTCTTTTCCCAACACTTATGTTGTGTGTGTTAATTTTATCCATAAGTGGCGGTATCTACAGTTTAATGTCGTCTCCAAACGACAGATTTTTGAGGAACTTTTTCATGTCAATTTTATTTACTCTTTAGGGCTTTTGCCAAAGGAAGTCAACTAAGATATATTTTAAAGTAATACTTCGTTTTGTTAGAGTGTTCTCACATCTAAGCCAATACACTGGCCTACTAGACTGACAGCAACTGTCCAGAACTCTGTTAATCGCGTAAATACTGGCTTTAGATAGTAGTACCCAATTTAATTGTAAACAGCCTAGCCAGCAGCAAATTAATTTGCGAATTTACAGAATTGTGAATTTCTTATTTATGATGGCTAGTGAATTTTCATTCTGCTTTGGTAATTGATACAACCTTGCCTGACAGCGCGGCCTGATGCAGAGAGTACTGTTCTACTACAATATCTAGCCAAGTTGGTCAAACATCAGTATACAAGTTCTTGTTTGAAATGGCAGGTAGATAAGTTGCTGTTTTGGTATTTGATTCAACTTCGCCTGACAACACGGCCTGATGGAGATAGTGCTGTGCTATTATATTACCCAGTCAAGCTGGCCAAATATCAGTATACATGTAGATACTGTATAGTGAAGTTCTTATTTGGATGACACACAAATTAGTTGCTGTTTTGGTATTTGCTTCAACTTGGCCTGACAGCCCGGCCTGATGAAGAGAGTGTTGTGCTACTACACTAACTAGACAATTTATTTAAATATTGGTATGCAAACAGTAACTGAATAGTGAAATTCTTATTTACGATGGCAAGTAAATTAGTTGCTTTGTTGGTAATTGATCCAGCTTCATCTGACAGCGCGGCCTGATGCAGAGCATGCTGTGCTACTACCCTACCTAGCAAAGCTGGTCAAACATCAGTATACAAGCACGTACTGAATAGAAAAGTTCTTATTTACGATGGCAAGTAAATTAGTTGCTGTTTTGGTAATTAATCCAGCTTCATCTGACAGCGCGGCCTGATGCAGAGCATGCTGTGCTACTACCCTACCTAGCCAAG
>QOCX01004068.1:0-15633 GCA_005959815.1 Sarcophaga bullata | reverse complement strand
TTTCAAGTATCCTTTTGCTGTTATCCTTGAATTATTGCCATCATTAAGTCAGCAGCAAACAAAGCATAAGGAAGAAAAAGAATAGGGAAAACCTCAAGAAAAATTTTCTGAATGAAAATTGAAAAAATGACAAAACCATTGAATGTATAATAAATGAAGGAAAACCATCATCAACATCATAACAAAACCGGAGGGGGTGTAGCAAAAGGCAAATAAAACCCATTATAAAAGACAACAACAACAACAACACTAATTATGGACTTCATAATGTTCTTGTCGTTCATAATAAAAACAACAGAGACGGACTGGTAATGACAGTCAACGAAAATAAAATGGCGGAAAAAGAATTCAAAACAAAAATGGAAAGAAAGAGAATGAAAAGTAAAGAATTAAAAATAATAACGGGAGATTTTTTTATTTTTATTTTCATTTCCTTTTGTCCAATTTTGTCAAATAACTTGCTGCTGATAATAATGATGATGGTCAACTTTTTAAGAAGCTTAAATGTGAAGAATAGTTTTCATAAGACCATACAGAAAAATAACTGTCATTAAACAGAAACAACACAAAAGACCAAGAAAGAAGAGGTATTTAATAGTAGCAAAGGAAAAAAGGCAACCTTTTTTATTGTAATTGAAAAGAATGCTTTTGAAAAGTTTGTTAAAAAGAAAATTCAGGTAATTGTGAAGCGAAGGTTAGGTTAGGCACCTATCTCAAAAGTCATAGCTTAGTTAGATCCTTTAAGGACTTCTTGCAATACCGACAGTACTGACATTTCTGGTATTCTCACACCACCCAGGTTGGTGTGCTAATAATTTTATCCAGGAGAGGCGCGTAACACCGGTGGCCCGCAATAGACACATCGGCTAACGTGTACTACCGGTGATACGCATTTGACTATGCTATTAGACGGTAGGTAACACCGATACCGTTGTATTACTGCAAAACAGCTGCCGCCCGATAGAGCGAAAAGCATTTAGCCCAGCCGCCAGTAGACGACAACTATGAATTTAAGCGCCGGCGTGAACGTGTTAAAGTCGACTTCGAACTACAGATTTTAGAAAAACTCTTCATGGCAATTTTATTTACTCTCAGAATTTTTGCTAGAAGACTACTGAGAGGAAGGAAATATTTTTCATATTTCCTTTTTGTTCAAGATGTGCGTGTGCTTGGGTTTGAACCACGGACATTCGTGTAATAACAACAACAATACTGCCTAGCCTATGGCGACTACATCTTAAATACACTCCCAATAAATCGCTAAATTCTTAAGACTTTTTATGATAATACTTGATCCCTGCCAACCACAGAATACATAATTTTAATATCAAAAACCATAACGTCCGTAATCAATCGCCGACTAGAATGAGGCTGTATGTAAAACAAAATTCGATGCATGTGCAAAACCTAGCTGAATATTAACAAAATTGAACCTTGTTGGAAGTGGTAGGCGCTGAGTGGTGAATGCTAAATCACTAATGACAACTTTATGTGAAAAATTATGTTGATCGACATCCAGTAAGACGAGTAAAACGTTTAGCAAAACAATATTAGTTGCAGTAAGATCTCACTATGAATGTAGGGTCATCCCCTCTAAACTGCTAGCCTAGGTGTTATGAATTAATGCGAACCTAATAGAAGCCTGTGAGGAAACTAATCGACAAAAGTTTTCCTATTTTGAGTAATAAGATAGAATTGCGACAATCACGTTAGAGTTGAAATGTGGCACCAAGTGAATTTCATTTGCTTCAATCCATGGCTCAAAATTGCGCTTCACAATTTAATGGCAAACAGTAAAGAAGAAGATACAGACACGTTAATGAGTTTGACTCGTGTAACCCCAAATCAAATTTAATATTGCCATTGCTCATAATAAAGCCATTGAGTTTCCTAAAGGTTTCTATCTTACTCCCGATAGAAGACCAGATCCTTCTTTCTTTTGCAACAGAACATTTGAGCATTTAGATTTTCTCAAGCAAACGGAATATTAAAAAAAAACCGAATTAAAGTCTTTCAAAACTATTCAGAATGCTCTTTAAGTGTGTTTCTAAAACCACAGAAATAAAACATCCTACAATCTCTCCCTCTGTAAAATAAAAGTTCAAATAGTTTTCATTTAAACAATACAGCCTGTGAAATTGTTGCAAGTTTCATTTCTATAACCCCAAACAATTGTTCTTTTACACTATTTACTCCTCCTCCCCCACCCACTTTCTATACCTTTTCATTCGTTTAATTTTCAATGTTTCAAATCTTACTCCCGATAGAAGACCAGATCCTTCTTTCTTTTGCAACAGAACATTTGAGCATTTAGATTTTCTCAAGCAAACGGAATATTAAAAAAAAACCGATTAAAGTCTTTCAAAACTATTCAGAATGCTCTTTAAGTGTGTTTCTAAAACCACAGAAATAAAACATCCTACAATCTCTCCCTCTGTAAAATAAAAGTTCAAATAGTTTTCATTTAAACAATACAGCCTGTGAAATTGTTGCAAGTTTCATTTCTATAACCCCAAACAATTGTTCTTTTACACTATTTACTCCTCCTCCCCCACCCACTTTCTATACCTTTTCATTCGTTTAATTTTCAATGTCTTTCATTTCTATAACCCCAAACAATTGTTCTTTTACACTATTTACTCCTCCTCCCCACCCACTTTCTATACCTTTTCATTCGTTTAATTGTTCAGTTTGCCTAATTACTTAGGCTATACATGAGAATGCGCTGTAGTAGGTAGGTTTGCAAAGAGTGCGGGAGAAAGCTGAGCATTTCAGTTCCATTGTTATGCAGTGTATCCTGTCTATCAAATAGAATATTCTGTCATATTGTTACCAAAATATATAGAGGAATAGACACTGAAAAACCACAAGAAAAAAATTATATTTTCTGACAAAATAATACAAAAAAAAAAAAGTTGTTGCGGAACGCGAATTAGATGTCAAAGTAAAGGGTTAAGTGAAAAATAGTGTGAACATTTTATAAGAAATGGTGACCTTTTACTGCTTAGAACATGATCTTTGACCTTTCTCGCAACATTATTTTATGGATAAAGCTGCCAATTAAGTGGCTTAAAATTTAAAAACTTAAAGTACGGAGACTTTAATATGAACTATGACCTTTCTAGGGCCATAGGTTAACGTAGGAAAAGCTTTACAACCATAACCTTTTACAATACCCTGTTGCATTATTATGCAACTGTGTTGTTATTATTATTGTTGTTGTTGTTGTTGTTGTTGTTTTTTGTAGTTTTGTTTCATTCCTGTATGCATATTACCTTTTGTGTAGATGATTTGATTCGTAGATAAACTCATTTTCTACACAAACGAATCCATTTTCGAAATTTATTTCGGCAGTGACTACCACCTAAAGATAGGGGAAAAGTGTGAAAATATTGTATGCAGAATATATTCATTCGTTCATATCAAGTAATTAGAAATAATTCACTCTCGCAATAGATAAAATAGTAGTAGGTTAACCATTATTCGGAAAAAAAAATTTACAAAAGAAAATTTGACTTAGAAAATGGGGAAAAAAAATGTGCCTAAATGCTAAATGTTTGCTTGCAGCTTCTAAAGCAAAATAAATGAATCGATAATTAATAACCGATTAAAAAATAATTCATTAATCGAATAATCGATGAAACGAATAATCGATTAACCGAATAATAGTAAAAACTATTGCAGTATTTATTTTAAGCTAAGTAAGTGAGCGAATAATCGAGTAACTGAATAATCGGGTAAGTATTATTTGCAAGAAAATTAAATCTATAACTGAATAATTGTTTAATCAAGCAATTTAATAGACAAATAATCGAATAACCTTTTGTTTTCACAAGAAATAATCGAATAAAGAAACAAATTACTGAATAATGGAATAACCGAATAATCTAAACTTGATGCTGTACTTATGAGATAAATCATCAGAACATATGTTCGAAACCTGTAAGGCACTAGTGTATCCATGTAGAAGGCACAGTATCCATATCAGAAGCTGTGCTGGGAATTGTCCTTGTTGACATTGAACAGCATTCTGAAGTTTGTCGCGGTAATAGGCTTACAGGGTTATTCTACAAAGTTGAAGTATGGTCGCAGTAACTAACCTGGCACATCTTCAAGACAATAATAAATATTAGTCATCTAAACAACCTAATGAATTAACCGAATAATCGGGTAACCGAATAATCGAATAACCCAATATATAAAAATAGACTACATAAGTCAGGAAAGTACATTCTTTAATTCTAAACTTTTAGAGTGTAAAAAAATTTCAATAAATCGAACACCCTAGTTTCTTAACAATCAAAACTGCATGCAAATTTTGGAATATTTAAATAAAAAATTTATATTAAGAATGCTTATTTGTACGTACATATGTTTCAAATCAAAGTAAATAAATTAAAAAGCGATTATTCGATTTAACGAATAATCGCAAAACCGAATATTCGAATAACAGGAAAAAAATGTTTATTTCCATGTTTTATGACGTAATAAATAAATGGGTAGACGATTAACTGAAGAACCAAATAATCGAACAACAACCCGAATATTCGAATAACAGAAAGTAGTTATGGTTATTTGCGAATAAGCGCTTGATTGAACAATAATAATCGGATAGCCGGAAGAATAGTTATTTGCGCGTTTTTTAGACGAAATTATTAGACAAATAACCGATTAATCGAATCACAGATTAATCCAATAACAGAATAATCGGATAACCGAATAATCGAATAGCAAAATAATTGTAAACACGAAAATATCAGAACATTTTTTAATCAATTCAACACTTTGAATTAAATAGACCTGGTTACCCTAATTTTTTGACAATCAACTACTACATACAGTATGAGCTTAACACCTATGCATTGGCTAGATTATAATAAAATCTATACCCTACACTACTTAAAACGGCATAACCTAAAAAAGAGTTAAAAAGTAACCGAATCAAAAACAGAATATTATGTAGCCTACTTTCAGGCCATGCTAAACCAACATTCTGTTTTTAATATTCATTTTTCGATTACATTTATTGTATCTAGTTTTTGATTACTCTCTGTAGTTTCCGTTATTTTAAAAATAAACTTCCGTGAGAATTTCAACGGAAATCCTTCAAATATTTGATTACACACACACATACTATATATGAATACCCACGTATTAAATATAGATTGGATGCAGGAACAAGTGAGACGGAGAGTGAAGAGAGGGCAAAAGAATAAAAGAGAGAATAAATAAAGGAAATAATAAAGAAACATAATGATAAATGTAATCGAAACCAAAATATGTACTGTATGAGGTCTACCAACCAAATGATGCATTTGCCCCTAAACAATAACGATAACGACAACAAAAACAAATGAATTGAATTGTAATTTAGTGAAGAGAATAATAGTGGAGAGAGTGGAAAATAAATTAAAGGTTGTAATCGAAATGTATTTTGAAATCCATTAGGAAATGAGAACGAACATGTCATACAAAAAGTCATACAAATAATTTCCATTGAAAAACATGAAAAGAAAACGAGTTAAAAAATAAAAAACTAAACGATTGAATCAAAACGTCATATAAAGTGGTAATAAAATACAAATTTTTGAAAGCAAGTTAACCGTTTAAACGGCAATCGAACTTTTTTGCAAAATGTCATCGGCTTTACGTTGCTATAAAACGGCAATGACCGTAAGATCACAGCAAATGAAATATCTTTCAGCTGAAGTGTTATTTATTTAATGAAACCTTAGCATTTCGGCATGGTTATAATTAAATTCAATCCGGGGGTAAAAGTTTCCCCTAAGGCGGCCAGTCCCGATACCAAACTAGAATTATGTTAAAGGGACTTCAATCTAAGATAACGGTAAATGCGAATTCGGAAATCCTAGTCCTTTCACTAGCAAAAGCCTAGCCTCATGTGACAAGTGAAAGACAGACTCTTCCTACTCCTCAAATCTATACTGCTTGTAGAACTCATTTAATCAAATATTAAGTATATAGGCGGCAAGCCTTCCAATAGTTTATTGACCTGTCAGAAGCGCACTATAGCGATAAATGGCCATATGATTTAAGAAAGGATGACATATTAGTCCACCTAACAATATTACGTGCATCCTCATGCCCACGAAATTGAACCATGCAGTAGAACGACCGCAGAATACCCAGTTTAGCCGATGCAATGGGAACAATTATGGGAGATTGTGAGTTCTAGATCAACCCTAATCTGCAATATTATTTCCGACGGTAACCCTACGGCCTGAAATCCATATCAGAATTACTTTTGAAGGATCCGAAACTTCTCCTTATCCTTCATGGATGAAAGCGGACAGCGAGGCTTCATACTTGAGAGACTTGAACGCAGCCTGATGATTAGCAGAGATTTTCATAGAGAAAACTTCATCACCAACAAGAAACCAATATGCCCATGATCTTCACATGTGACAAACACTACAGTAGTCGAAATTCTAGGGTCTTACAGTTTGCTCTGTATAATAAAACATCGTACTCACGAAATAATGACCACTCACAATGCCATAGATGTGCTAGAGGAACAGATATTTCAAGTAAAAGCTCTTTTAGCAATGAAGCTAACTTATCACTCGATTGATTACATCAACAACCCAAAACTTAGGGCATATTTTGCACGAAGAAGCCAAAAGTGGTTGTGGAAAGCCTTTGAAATCCGAAAAAATGACTGATTTGTTCGTATTATTAATTGAATGTCACACTCTTTTCAGAAATGAACCAGGAATCATGATTACCAACAATTCAGACCTTTTTTTTCAGGACCTCTTTCTTCAGATTATGAACTGGACAATATACGACATCAACGAGACGATGTCACAAACCAAACAACATGACCGATTTAGGTTTTATTGCGTACGCAGTTTAAAGGCGGCAATTGGTCAGTAAGATCACGTGGTTTGATGCTGTTGAAATTTTTTTTCTTTTTTTTTTTTTGTAGGCGTACGCCTAAGGGATATTTCCCTAATGGGGCAGTATTTGAAAATCACAATGCCATCCGAAATATGCGATTGACTATTGCCCAATCCCAACCAACGTGTGAAAAAAGCGGGCATCTGCGTTCCAAGATATGGAGATGATATAGCTCTGATGGCTGAAGGAAAATTTGAAGAGACTCTCTCTGTGACATCATTCAAAGAGCCGTTTCTTCTACATGTTAATGGATCTGGATCAACCCCAACCACGGCAAGGCCACAATACCACCCTTTTAAAAGAAGAAGAAAACTTCCTAAATGAAAGAATATTTGACTTCTGGGTGAGATAATATCACAGAAAATGAAGATTAAACATCAAGGAATAGCATTGGATACGAAATTGTCATGGAGGGCTCATATAGAGTGAGTCTCAAGAAACGCCAGACATGCTATAATGGTATGCAGAAGGTTTCCAGGGAAATTCAGGGGATACACCCCTGAAATTATGCACTCTTTTTGTATAACATGGGGTATGGGCAAACGGGTAATTGATAAGATATAGAGGACCTATCGTGCAGCGGCGATAGTGTGAGTGAAAATCGAATAATCGGTTACTCGATTAAAAAAAATTCTAATTAAACAAACAAAAGCAATTATTTTTTTTTTAAATACTCTGGTACTTTTGGAAAATAAGAAAATAAATTTTAATTGTTTTAAAATACAGGAAATAAATTAAAATTAAGTATTTTTCCTTGTAGAAAAGGATTAAAATTTTGAAAATCATCATCCAATGGAAAGTTATTTTCTATTTTCAGTAGAAATATTTTTTTGCTAGGCAAATAGTAACAACAACAACAACAACAATTTCAAATGTTATTAAACGTTATTGAAAAAGGAAAAAGAAGAAAAAAATGATAAAGAAAATAAATAAATATTCTATTCAAATAGGAATTTCAACATTTGCATAAATAAATAAAAATTTATGAACTCAACTAAACAGAAAAGTAAAGTAGTATCTTGTAATAAATCCAATGATAAACGCATTAAAAACTTAAGCTTTATTAGGTTCCTTTCATACGAAATTTCACTGTAAATCAACATATTTATTGTGTTGTATTTGGACGACAAGCAATAGCAGTAGCACTCTTAGGAATCCAAATAATAGAACAAAAATGTACTCAAATGTAGATTTCACAAAACAATCAAAAAGCAAAATGCAAAAAAAAAAATGAAATGAAATGAAATGAAATAAAATAAATCGAAATAAATAATAATAATAATAGTAATAATAAATATGTGTATAGGAAAATATATGTATATTAACAATTGGCATACTGAAGAGGAATGAAGCACAGCATAATAAAGATTAAAAATAAAATACGAAAAATAGCCAAGAGGCAATCTGCAAGCTCAATATACAAATATATTGTACAAATATATTACTAATACTTACTATAAAAAAACAAAAATTAATATGAATTTCATACGCTAGTTAAAAGACGAATAAACAAGTAATCGATTAATAACCGGTTATGCGAATAATCGAATTAAGAATTGAATTTCTTTAAAATCAAATTCTTAATTTAATATCTATTATAATTATCATAAACGAATAATCAATGAAACGATTATTCGAATAGTGAATTCAGTTTTTATAACCGATTATTTGAATAATCAAATTCCATCTTATTATCGATAGCTTCAATTTGATATACAATATTCAAGAAAACAAATAATAAATCATAAGATTAATCGAATAATAGATTAATTGAATAATCGATTAATCGAATAATCGATTAATAGAATAATTGATTAATCGAAAACTTTATAATATAACTGATTAATTCACAATTCAGTCAGGATTACGACCTAGCTGCTCACACCACTTGTGTTGTATGCGTTAATTTTATACATGAGTGGCGGGACCTACAGTTTAAAGTCGACTCAGAACGACAAATTTTTGAGAAGCTTTTCATTACTGATTAATTCGCTAACCGATTATTTGTACAACCGATTATTTATACAACCGATTATTTACATAACCAACTATTCGCTTAACCGGTTATTTGAATTACCGATTTTTTAATAAAATTCAATTCCAACATATTTTCATTTTGTTTTGTTTCATATAATATACTTGAAAATGCGAATAATCAATCAAATGCTTACTCAAACAATCGATTAATCAAATATTTCAGTTTTATTTTCTTCAAGTATTTCTTGTTCAACGAATAACTAATTAATATTTAATCGAATATCGATTATTTGAATAATTATTTATTCGAATTATTCGTATAACCATTCATTTGTATAATTGATTATACGAATAATCGATTATTTGTTTAATCGAATTCTAATCGAACCTATTTACAATTAGTTGAGATTCATATGAGTACATCCAGAATGCGAATAATCAGCAAAATGCCTATTCGAATAATCGATTAACCAGGCATTTCATTCTTATTCCACGAGTAATTCGTTAATCTATAAAACCGTTTATTTGAACAATCGATTATACATGTGTATAATTAACAATCGTATAACCGGATATTATTTTGGATAAGAGCTAATACCTCCATACATAATTCTAATATGAATAACCGGGCCACGAATAAACCGTTAACTGCTTTTAAATGTTTCTTTAACCACTAAATAAAATCTTTATCACGTATACAATATCTGTAGAATTAATCACTTAGCCCTGTCGTTAGAATAATCGAATAACTGAATAAATCAATTCATAAACTCTCTCTGTAAAACCGACCAATTGGTTAAATCGATATTTGACATTATAAATACATTTCGTTTCGATTATGCGGAATAATCGAATACCGAAAGTAGAATTTTTTGGATTAATCGATTATTCGATTTATTCGATTATTCGATTCGATTCGATTATTCCAAAATCGGGTTTTAATTTTCTGCTTAATCAATATTTTTCGAATTTATTTACTAAATCAAACAGATTCATTATTTTTAACAAACTAATCGAATAATAACGACGCCTTATATGCCTAATTACATGGGTTCTGCTCTTATCTCCCCTATCTATTACGTATGTATGCCTATTACCCGATACAACCAAAGTACAAAAAAAGAAGAACGAAATCAAAAAAATTATAACACTATAAATATATAAATGATACTCTACTAATGAAAGCATCAATAAACATAGGACGAATTCATGCTACAGATTTTGCAAAAAAAAAAAAAAAACATGGAAGCACTTTTTTCTTTCCCTGTATTTTAGCCGTAAAAGTAAAAGGAAAGCAACAAAACACAGAACGATAAATGATTATTTCATATTACCAGTGAGTTGCGTTTATTAGTTATTGCGGGTTATACACAGAATCGAAATAAGGAGGAAGAGAAAAAAATCCAAATCTTTTTTACAGTTATTACCGTTTTTTTTTTTTCTGTACGCTCTCATTCTTTTCAAACCATAAAATAAATGTGAATATGCCAATGAGAGAAGAGTTCGTTCTTCTTTTTTTTTCTCTTTTCTCATGCAATTCAACATAGAAACCGAATTCGTTTACAAAAAAAAGGAACAGAAAAAGTTATAAAACCATAATATTGAGGGTTAAAAAAAGCGTATCAATAATAAAAAAAAACCCCCGTATACAATATAAGCAAGCTTGTACAACGTGTCATATGTTTATTTTTTTATTTCTTGTGTTATGAATGAATGCAAATATAATAAACTGTGCACAACGTACTCGATATTTCTATGCATATACTCTGCTGTATGTACGAGGAGAGCGTACAAGTAATTCATTTATCAAAGGATATGAATGAAACAGCATTTTATGAAGCGATTATCGATTAATGTCAATGCACAAAGACATAAAAACCTATTCAGTGTAAATAACTGAAGCATGAAATCATAACAAAAGAGCAATAAATATCAAAAAAGAACAGATTAGGGGAAAAACCCTTGAAAGTAACCGAGTAAAAGCGGTTAAGTGATTCGCACCAATAAAAATTTGTATATTCGAAATAGAGTGTTAAATAACAAAATCTTATTGAAACTTCAACATTATTGTAATAAAAAACTGAAATAAATAAATTCCAAACAATATAAAATAAACGAATAATCGAGTATTCGTTTTCATAACAGCACATACTCGAAACAAAGTGTTAAATAACAAAATCTTTTGAAATGTCAAAATTTTTCTAATAAAGAAAATTTTAATTCAAAATTCTACACAACATAAAATAATCGAATAATCGATTAATCGTTATCCTTAATTCGTATTTAAGCAAAATATTTCATGATAAATGTGTGTTAAATACCAAAATTTTGTTGAAAATATGTTTTTTAATAAAAAAAAAAGAATAAGAAAAAATTCTAAACAATATAAAATCACCGAATAATCGGTTAACCGTTATCATAAATCCATATTCAAACAAAATATATTCAATACAAAGTTTTAAATTACAAAATCTTGTTTCAAATTCCACATTTTTAACAGAAAATCCAAACGAACAAATTGCATATAATAAAAGTAATTGAATAATCGATTAATCGCACTCCTTCATTAATATTTACAGAAATATCTTTGAATATAAATTTTCTACAACAAAATCTTTTTCAAATTTCAACATTTTCAATTAGAAATTTAAGCAAACAAAATTATTTATAACAAAAGGTAACCGAATAATCGATTAATAGTTTTCATTAAAAAAAAATGTTTAAACTAAATGTTTCAAAAATAAATGGTAAACAAATTCGTTTTGTGTTTTCAACATGTCAACGAAAAATAGTAACGAATAATCGAGTAACCGGTTCAGTGGAATACATTTTTTAATATGAAAAATTTTTAAATAATAGAATGAAGAAAATATGAATTCGAATTAAAATATTTTGTAAAATGTTAAAGTAATACATATGTATGTATAAAGAACAACATAGAGTAACCGAATAATCAATTAATCGTTTTCGTTAACAAATATTCAAACAAAATATTTACATTAAACATTTTGAATACCAATCAAAGTGTGGATTAAATTTTTAGATTTTTAACGAAAAATATAAACGAATAATCGAGTAACCGGAAGCAAAAATTACCGAGTAATCGGTTAATGGTAAACATATTCAAAAATAACATTTAAGAAATAAATGCAAAGCGAAGAAATCTGTTACTTTTTAGTCGAAAATTTGACTAATTCGGAATCGAATAATCCGTTACCCGTTAATCGAATAGTGGTTTATTTCATAATTGTTGACTGAGCAATAGTTTGTAATCTGATAGTAGGTTTTAAATAATCAAACAATAGGGTACTTTATATTCAAATCGAATCTATTTGTATATCGAATAATCTATTACTAACTAATCGAACAATCAGCTACCCTTTTGGTATAGTCATTTAGAAAACCTATGTCTTCTTTAATTCTATAATTTTTATTCTAAAAATTAATTTTCAGAGTAGCTTAGTAACTTTAATCGATTATTTTATTCGAATAATCGTTTAACCGATTACATTTTGACACTACTTTTGCAAAGAGCCTTTTTTGAAGTAAGAAAAAATATTTTATCTTTCCAGATACTACAAACAGCTGCTTCCCTGATTGTCGATGATGGCAACCACCCCCATTCGGAATCTTTGGCTTTGGGCCAACCTGAGTTTACAAGTGCTAGTGGCCAAAGAAGACGACCGGGTAATCGCAAACGCAAACGAAGACCACAACCATTAAATCAAGAGGATGATATTATCGAAAGGCCGACTGCCTTAAATTCTTCGCCACCGTATTGGCGAGGCCAAGTGGAAGATGATAAGAAGATACCAGAGACAGATGGTGTAGCAATACGACCCTCTTTACAGGCCTCCTTTAAGCGTAGAAAACAGCCGGCCATAAGAGAACCATTGGCGGCCTTGGAAAAAGAACAAAAATTGTACGAATTGAGAAACAAACCGGAAAACTTTAATGGTAATAATCCAGGAAATAGTCGAACATCAGCGGATCTTAAAAACATTTTAAAAAATAGTGGAGGCCTTAGCTTAGCGAAATACTACAGCAAAAAAATCTTTCTTTAGACGATTTACTTAAAGGTAAACAGAATGCTTTGCAGGCATTACAAAACACTGCCATGGCTCCAGTGGGAGAAACCAAATATCCTGCTTTTAAGCCCAGTTTTAAGATCAGTGTACCCAGTGTAAAATTGCCCGAAAGTAGTGGCAGTGAGGAAAGATCAAAATTGAATGCTTTGCATAGACTTAAGTTATTTGGAAGTTTTCAAGACCGTCAGGTTTGCAAGTGGGCTTGGGCATCATTTGACAACACGGAGAAAGGAAGGCAATTTGTATAGCTCTACGACAGCCACTCAACTACCACTACTACTCTAAAGCCTTCAACTACGAAGATACCGATTTACAAAAAGATTTTGCATCAAAGACCCACACTAAAGCCTACCCTGGTGCTTAAAAACATGGCTGTTATGGCCACAGCGGAGCCGGAAAAGGTTAACAACTCCTGGGAGAGTAAAGAGGAGGAACAACAAAAGAATAAAGAAAATATAAATAAAAGCTCTGAAAGGGAGGAGAAAGAGGCGGAGGAGGAGGAGTTTGTGGAGGAAGAAGTGGAGGAGTTAGAAAGTGAAGAGGAACTTATACCCGAGACTACAACCTCAAAAGGAGAAACCACCATGACACCTACGACCACTACCACCTCCTCTACAACCACCACCACTACGACTACTACCTCCACACAAAGGCCAATTACAGAGAAAACTATCAACCGTGATATACACGCCACCACGAGAAGAATGTTTACAAGCACACGTGGTCATGGCAGAGCAACCTATCGCTATACCACCTCCACCACAACGACACCAGCACCACCACCACCAACTTTGGCTATTAGTTCATCTACTAGTACTACAACAGCTACCCCATTACCCATGACAACAACCACGACAACCTCGACAACAACCGCCAGCAGCAGCACCATGAATTTAACACCCAAAGCGAATTTAAATCTCAATACTGAAGATATACGAGAGCGTATACAAGAGACGCTCTTGAAAAATCTCATCGAAAAGGAAGACTCTTTCAAGAAATCTTCCATGGAGAGTGGGGATAATGAGGACGATTTGGAAAACTTCTTTGAGGAGACGGTGAAACCGAAAACTACAAAAGCCTATGAAACCTCTACCATAACCACGCGCATGAAACAATTTTCACCCTTGTACTCTACAAGCACATCATCTACTACCACCAGCACCACCACCTCGACAAGCAGTACCACACTAAGGCCTTCTCTAGATTCTATAACAACATCACACGGGAAAATGTCATTCCCGATTTCGATAACGTAGACGATCGCACAGACCTGCTGGAACTTATAGAAGATCGCCGTTCTGGTAATGCCTTATTTAAAGTACTCGAACAACGGAATATGACTTTAGAGGAACTGATAGAGCATCGCAAACGTGGCTCTAGCCAATTGGCTTTGGCCACCATTGTAGAGAGTCCCTCACGTTTCTATCCGGATAAAAAGGTGGTACTACAGGACAATATGGATATTGTAACAGCCTTTGAGAATTTTCCCCACTTCAATTTATTGAATTTGAAAAGTGTTAAGCCGGATGAGATTAAAACCGATTCCCAAGGTTCCAGTTATTTCACCTCAATCATAGACATTGAACCCACTGATGAGGTGTATAAGAATCGTAAGAGGCCATCAGCTTTATTAGCTGCCGATCTGGATAAAGGTGCGTCAAACTATATAAGCAATCGTTTGGATCGCAAACGTCACTTAAGGGGTTCACGTAGATACACTGAGCTGCCAAATAGGCGCCAGTAGACATGAAAGACAAACAAACGGAAATAAAACAAACAAAAAAAAAAACTTCTTTTTCGAACTTTATAATCTCCTTCTTTTTAAATTTATGGTGAGCGCTGTTGCTGCTGGAGCGGTTGTCACAGAGAGTAAGAATAACGAGTCCCACTTTATAAACTTAATGAATCCGAAAAGAAAATTTTTATATTGAATTACGATTTACATGGAACGTCTGTCTGTATCTTTGGAAGCCGCTTAAGCAGCAGTAGCTCGACACCAAGACCAAAAAGAAACAAGTAAGTTGAGGAAGATTGTCGAAATGGTTGTTCAATCTTGAATTTAACGGACTGAAAATGATTGGATTTATAGGCCCTAAGGATATAAAAACCTATAAAACTTACATAATAATAATGCTTTCCTTCAAACTACTTGGTCCGGTTATTTTAAGCACCACGGACACCGCTGCCAACTTTCTATATCAGCTTACAATCTGTGCACCAAAAAGGCAACTATGTAATCCCCATGTTATCACACTTTCATTGCTTGTGCCTTAAAATCATTCCCAGAACACTTTTGTACAAAGGCGGTAGAAGGGTATAACACAGCGTTGTGGCACACTTGTACCCATTTGCATGACCTTATTCAGTACTACAGTTACTTAAGAGCAGTAGAGCTCAATCAGACCATAAACAATTTCAATAACGCACAGATTCATAATTAACTTTCTAATATCAATGTAATCTAGGCTAGACAAACATCAGATAAACGTCAATAAAGGAAGTTCCAAACCTCTGTCCAATAGAACTCCAAGTAGAGTCGAAATAATAAAATTGTGTACAGCAATGACTAGGCAAACTCCAGATAAACGTCGGTAAAGTAAGTTGCAAGCTTAAGAGCAGTAGAATTCAGACCCAAATCAATTTGAGT
>QOCX01004067.1:957-15642 GCA_005959815.1 Sarcophaga bullata | reverse complement strand
TTTATTTACATACTATAATTAACTAAATATTTATATATTAAATCATTGTTATTAGCAATAAATTAACACAATCATCATTATGAAGACGCAATTTGTTTGGGTACGCAATAAAATGAAAGGGAATGGTACCCAAGGAATTTAGTATAGAGTCACAAGTGTACACAGTAATATTTTTAACTTTTCAGCTCCTGAATGAAGAACGTGGTACTGAAGTTCGGTTGCTTAACATAAACAGACAGCTATGGCTTTATGTGCAATGTCAAAGTGTGCTTTTCAGTGTCATTTTTGTAACTGTTAGAACTTGTTGCCAGTCCCCTTCATATTTACTGCAACTAATTGTTAATTAATAATCCTTATCAGCGTAATTTCCTACTTATGAAAGAAAATTGATGTGTAATTAATAAAGTGCGTGTAAAATAAATATTAAGATTATCACGGGTTTTGGGTATAAAGGCCCTAGTGCCACATTAAATTATTTACAGTTACACTTGATATCTTCTTAATGGTTGACAAACCAAATAAAACGCTTTTTCCCGGGAAAAGCATACATCAATGCTTCCAATGGATTTATTTGCTATTACATCATACCGGCATTTTGGGTTTAAAAATTAGAAATGGCACGGAGTTATATTGCGATAGTTGGTCTAAGACTTTTTGCTACTTGTGTCGTCTTGGACTTGTACTGGGCTTCGTTGGCGGTTTCTTGTTTAAACTCAGCGACAAGGAATCTTATGAGGCTGCAACCCAGCAATTAAACACCCGTGGATCAAGGTCTCTTAACGTTTGAATGTGTTATAAGCCCTTTAATATACTTAGAAGCCATTTCTATTTGGATTAAAGTTCGTGATAAATACATCAACTTGCTAATACCTTTCAAGCTTTGGATGCGGAATTACAAAAGGATTTTCCCTGCATACAATGGAATTAATTATAAAAGTGCTCTTAATATAATCCAATGACAGTGGTTCTTTATGTCTTTTATACAGTCATTGCATTTCTTTATATATTTCGTATAGCTCATTGCAGCTGTGGCCTAATGAGTTCCACAGCTATATCCTGTCTTATGCTTGTGTAACGGTGGTCCTGTTTTGCCGGCTTTCTATTTGTGGGTAATATGGTATGTTGCGTTTACGTTTTCGTCTTTTGCGTAAATTAATGCAACAATGCTTGGCTGCAACGAAAAATAATCAAGTCCAGCAAGTGACATTAGAAAATTCAAAATTTTGGAAAATTATTTCAAAGAGTATTGCTGTCTAATAACCTTGTTGAATGAGGTATTTGGTATTATCAGTGCAAGTGGCTTGTTTCCATGATTTTGCTTTAATACAAGTATGACTTATTACTGTGCTCCAAGCCATAGATGCAAATGCTAAAATACACGAGTATGTATTCGTTCTTCTGTTTATGACACCAAGAATATATAAAGTTATATCGCTTTCCATTTATGGCTATGCAGCCCAAAGGAGTATAGAGAGTTAGTTTAAAAGAAGAAACTTTTAATTGAAAATTCTTTTTTAGCGAAGAAATTGGCTTTCACGAATTGTTAAAATGGATTACAATTTAAGGGAGTCGCTTGTGTACGCAAATCTATGGATGCATTTCTTCACTGGCGCATGCATAATAACTACAATATAGAAGATGGGTAAATTTATTAATTGCAATTTGGGGTGTCATTTTGTGGTAAGTTAAACCTTAAAACTAAAAACCTAACTTGTGTCTTTAGCTAGCTAACGACAGCTTTTTTTTAGACTTTAAACAGCGTTGTTAATTATGTTTGATCCTTATACAATTACAATATCAACAGAATGATATTGTAAAACGGTTTTCGAACGATGCTGAATTGATAAATAAGGCTCCCTAAACAAGGAGATCTCTCTAGAGCACATACCAAAAAGCTTATGGAATATAAACAATACTTCATAAATTTAATAGAATTCATTGTCATAAATAACGTGCCATTGGAGGGTCGATTATCAATTTTTTCAGATTTGATTTCAGAAGTAAATTAATTTAATAAAGCACACATAAAGTTATAATTTGAATGAAACCTTTACTTTATTACAATACTTGGACCTTGCTGAGACACTACATATGTACATACCTCACCATTAAGATGACCGCTTTTGATTGTTTGTAACATTCGATCCTTTTGTGGTAGCCTTTCAATCCCTTGCTTGCACATTTCAGCTTTCGCTTATCGGATGTACTTTCTCTGCTGAATCTCAGGGCATGTAACAAGCAGAGCTTCCACGGCCCTGATGGGACCAAAACCTTCCTGTGAACTGGAAGTATATTTAACGAAAGGGAAAGCAAAGAGAGGCAAAAAGTGCTATCTCTTCTCGAACCAAATGGGTTTGAGACATCCAAAACTTTTGTTGAGGAATTACAATATGAGGAGGATTGAGTCATGCACTAGACTATCCGTTAAAACCTAAGGTTTTCTGTGATGATAAACTATATCTCTTGGAAATTTGTTCCAGGAGGAAATACAAGGTATTGTCCTTGTTGATAGGGGGATCCATCATCCTTTTGTAAGTGAAATGGACTTGGACATTTCAGAAATACCCAACAAAGTTTGATGGAAATGTAATACTAAGACGCACTTCTTTACAACAAACAATAATATTTCAACGTTACGTTTTCAAATTCTCCAAAAAAATTCTAACGGCGTCAAATAGCATGAACCTGGTGACTAATTGACATCGTTCGTTTTTTGTGTCTCGTGGTAACAACAACAAAACAAAAATGAACTTTTCATTGTGGGGTTCTTATCGAAAACAGCAGCTGTTAGTTAGTCAATAAAGATTCTTAATAAAAATTCGACTTTATTGTTTATGTTTTCTGCACTGCAAAATTTAGCGCTAAATTAGAAAGAGCTGCCATGTTTCTTGGTTTTAAATGATTGCAATTGCTCATAGTTTGAAATGATTTGCTTAAATTGGTAATCAAAGGGTTGAGTTGAATTTGTGTTTTCAAGAAAAACGGGACTCTTCCATCACATAACGCGCTAAAATTTACTTCTTAGGTGTGTTGTGTTTTTACCCTGGTGAATTTTAGAAAGTGTGGTGAGTTTTTGAAAATGTGGTAAATTTATTAGGTGTGGTGACTAAAATTGAAATTCATAAATAAATCACCGTTATTATGAAGGAAAAAGAAGTATTCTCCTCCATTAGTCGAGCCATTGGGTTGAAAGCCATAAATAAATTGGAATGCGAAACAGGGATGGCAAACTAGGTACTATTTGTTCAATTCAAAATTACAAAAAGTAGCTATCCTAAAGGCTTATTTATATAAATAAGGAACATTTTCAGCCTACTGCTTTTTAGTTTTTATTAACTTTTTATTACGGCAAAATTTCAAATTTTTCAGTTAAATCCGTTATAAATAGGGAAGAAAAAAGGACGAATATAAAAACTTATTTTATTTTAGATATATTACGAATATTTATAATATATTTTTTTGTCATATTAGTTAAGATACATTGAATATATAATTATTTTTTGTTATAATTTATAAATTTATGTATTATACAAGATTTTCTGGCATATTAGTTTTAAATTTTCTTCAATACTGAGTTGATTTGAATTGTACATACTCAGTATCGCTTAGAGTTGTATATATGTTTCTTAGAACACTTCCTAAAAATTATTGTTCATGGACTTTATGAAAAATGGGTACTAAAATGATACTACACAGCTGTCAACTCTCTTTCCGTTTCCTTTTTCGTGAACGCTGCCAAAATGAAAGCTAAGGGACAGGTAATTTTCCCGAAAAATTAATGAAAATTTACGAAAAATTTGTTGCAAAATAAAGCAATTGACAACTTAAACTAAAGTGCAGTGTGTGAACAATAAATACAAACAAATTTGGAACAATTTAATGCAGGAAAATGGAGAAATTCAGTAAAAGAATTGAACATGTGCCAGTAGAATGTGTTTTTTTTTGTGTGCTAAACCCAGCATATAGAACTGTCAAAATGCCGCAGTGTCAAAATGAGTTAAAAATTATTTCTCTTAATTGAAATTGTTTTAATTTTAATTTAATTTGAGATAAAAAAGTAATGAAAATTCGAAATGAATATTTTGTGAAATTTTACTTATGTTTACATACTGCCTTTGAGTTGTTATTGTTTTGTTTGTATTGTTTTCTTATGTGCTACCAACATGGAACTAATATGTATGGTTTTATGTGTCATTTTAGTTGAAGGAATACGAGGTTATCGGCCGTAAAGTGCCCACCGAGAAGGAACCTCAAACTCCTCTCTACAAGATGAGAATCTTTGCCCCCGACAACATTGTTGCCAAATCCCGTTTCTGGTATTTCTTGCGTCAATTGCAGAAATTCAAGAAGACCACCGGTGAAATCGTATCCATCAAACAGGTGTACGAAACCTCACCCATCAAAATCAAGAACTTCGGTATTTGGTTGCGTTACGATTCCCGTTCCGGTACCCACAACATGTACCGTGAATACCGTGACTTGACTGTTGGTGGTGCTGTCACACAATGTTACCGTGATATGGGTGCCCGTCATCGTGCTCGTGCCCACTCTATCCAAATCATCAAGGTTGAAGCTATTCCCGCTAGCAAGACCCGTCGTACTCACGTCAAACAATTCCACGACTCTAAGATCAAGTTCCCCTTGGTACAACGTGTCCACCACAAGGGCAACAGGAAATTGTTCTCCTACAGAAAACCAAGAACCTACTTCTTGTAAATTACTTTGTTTTTGTAGTTTTATGGAAACAGATGATGTGGGTTTTACTACAATTTCTTCGTTTTTTTTAATCTATTGTAAGACTTTGTAAGCTGAATTAAAAAACAAAGCGTGAAACACATTATAATAAGTGTTTTTGTTTTGGAGAAATAAATTGGAAAAACAAAAATGAAGAACAAAGTGGTGTTAAATTAAAGGAATACCGAAGTCAACAGTAATGTTTGAAAATTGACTTGAAATCCCAGTAGTAGAAGTAGAAATTGTTGATTGTGTAAAGTGTGATTGCGGTCCTCACTATACTCTGAAAGTTAGGTCTGATCATAGCTGTTCTATGGGCAAATGTTTGTAAAAGAGAAGCAAGCAATCGGGTATTTGCTTCTTATGTTTTTCGTAGGTGTTCAATTCTTCTTCCATCGTTTCTAGTAAAATTATAAAACGCTGGATTGAATGTTGTTAAATTTAAATTAGATAGGGTTTATAAACTTTTGTGCCCAAGAGCAAAACATGGAACTATGAAAACTATGCATAAATAAGTTAGGAACTTAATATTTATAATTTTTATAATACATTGATAGGGGTTTACACTTACAATGTACACTGTACACTTTACAATTTGGTTTTTACATTTTTATGGTATATGGGTAGCCAGTACTTCCTTATCTAGTTCATCAAATAGCATTTGAAACATGCAATTTAAATATTTATATCGTGTATAATACACTGTACAATATATGTATATATAGTACTGTACAACAACAATATTGCAATTTAAATTAGTTTAAAAGTATAGCTTACGTAGCAGGGATCATATAATAAAATGAATTACTTATATTACAAGTTTTCTTTCATAGCCTACGTTTTGATAGCATTCCAGCATAATTGTACAATAGCCGATTTAATTTGCTATAAACGTCCACCCGAAGTAGTAAGTTTTTGATAATCCAACGTATCATGATTAAGAAATTCTATTTCAAAATTCTTATTTAAAGTCCTACCACAAATGCTGTCCTTTAACGCACTTTTATACTGAGGATATTAAAGAAAAATGCAATTCTAATAAGGACCACTTCAAAATAGAGGCCACGAGCCAACATCATGTACGTATAAGATATTTTTTAATTAGAAATCCTTTGATTACGAATTCAATAAGAATTTACTTTTCAGTGTTTCATATCTTGTGCCGTAGATGAAATTGGTTTTCTAAACAATGACAGCTTTGATGAGCATATTTTAAATTCTTATTTAGATACGGCTTTAGAGACCACACCTGATGTTGTACCAATTGTTAAAGAAGCATTCAAACAGTGTTTAAACAAATATGAGATTATGTTTCAAGTTATAAATACAAAAGGTCCCTGTGCTTTCTATCATGTTTTATTAATGGATTGCGTTGTTGTTAAAACTTTTAAGCAATGCCCAGAATCATGCTGGCTAAATACGAATGAATGTAATGAAGCACGCATCTATTGGAATAATTGTTTGGGATATAATTTATAACACAGTTCAGCAGTCTTCTTTTTTTGCAAAAAATTTTTCGAATACAGGATTTATAATAGCACGGCAAATTAATTTTTTTTTTAGAAATTAATCCATAAATTAAACAAATTATTTAAATTATACTCTCATTTATAGTATTTGTTAAAAAAAAAGTTTAAAAAGAATTTGTTTAAGTGTAGACAATGGAGCCGATCATTCGACAGTGTCTCCATTCTGGTAGACTAAATGTTTGTTTCAAGAATTTTTGACAACTTTTTGTTTTATTTACTTCATTTTTCTACTCCCTTTTAATCAATGCAATGGATTTACTGCTTGAATTCAGAATTATTACGATTTTATGGTAAAAAAAGATAGAAATCGCATATCAGGCATATCGCCTGAAGACTAGAACAACAGTTGAGGCACTTATTCGAGTTAGTTAGAGTTCTGCTTTTGCAGGCCTTTGGAAGAGTAACCAGCATCCATTCCTAAATATATTTTTCACGACGACTACAGCGCTATTTTCAGTAATGGGAGACTTATGTAGCGCAATACAGTAGCCTCTGCTTCTTGACGGCAAGTCTATTGGAAATAAAATATCTATATATATTTGAATAACTGCTGGTTTATACTAAATATTCTAAATACATATAAATTTAGATAACAATTTATATCTTATTCCTGTCCCGTATATAAAAGCTTTAGATAACATTTATCTGTGTATTCTCTAGCATCATTACATATGTCGTCATCGGACCAAGACGTTTCAACACAGAACATAAATATTCGCATATATAAACAATCCATTATTAAAGCATTTCCCATTGGACAGTCAACACCCGGTGGATAAAATTTTCGTATGGAATCGGTGGTATGAAAACATACCCGAAAGGATTCTTCAACAATGGGTATCATATCGGGTGTATCAGCAAAGACATCATTTACATAGGTCAACATAGCCTCCTCATTCAGTTCACCATTAGCTTCCAAGATTTTAGTCTCATTTAGAATGCAATTAACAAAACACTGCAAAATAATTACGAAAACCAAATTATTTCAAAAATCGAAAATAATACTCTTAACTTACATTCTCAAACAGGGTGCTGCGAAAGTCAATGTTGGTATAGCTGCCTTCGATAAAATCCCCACATTTTTCTATTAATTCTTCCGTATAAATATTTGCAGTCAAACAGCAATCCTGCTCTTCAGGCTGAAGGATACTATAGTCACTTAGCGTTTAAGGTTTTTCAATAGGTCTACACTTACCAAGTGGCAAAATTAATTTTTAAATCGTAATACATTTTATGTGCTCCACTAGGAAAACAACCGAATGCGTTCTGTATAGCCATGATGTGTTTAAATAGTTTTTGTTTTATTTGTTTAGTGCTGCTAACGCGTACCAATTTTGTGATGAATTCAAAATAGGTGGGCGGAATAACAGATATTTTTTCAAAAGGCTTCTGATAGTTGGGATTTTTTTTATGGTTTTTAATTTTGTTGTTAATTATTGTTATTAATATTGTTAATCTTTTGCCAAACATATTGTCCTATTTAATAATCATTACCGCACTCCGCAAAGTAAGAAAGACGCTCCAATCGATCTCCGGTAGTTTTATCGAATGAGCTTTACTTGGCGACTCAGTTTCATTTTCCCATTCCCCTCTTTTCAAAATTCTCAATTGCTAAAATTCCTGGAGAATTAGTAATTCTCGATCAAAAGCTTTAAGAACCTCTCTATAACCATATAGAATCGCTTCCCGTTTAATACCTTATTTATGGACGAAACGGATTTTTGTTGAACATTTCAATAATTCTCTTAAGGGGTTCTTGTTCGATATGCTTGTGATAAGAATGTGTCAACATTGTTGGTTGGCTCGTGTCCCGAACCTGCTTGTAACGGACAATAAAGTGTCAGTGTGAAGTTTAAAATTGGCAATGATGCCCCCCTTGATATATTAAACTACGTATACGATCGTTTGGAACTCATCAGGACCGCAGTCTATTATTCATTAATTTAATATTTATGAATGGAACGGAATGGAATGGAATTAAAGAATGTTTTCGGACCTTCTTTTCCATTTTTGCAACGTAGTTTAAACTTTCACTATGTATTTAATGAATATTAGGATGTCTGATTCCGTTTCTCCAGATGGTAAATCTATTGGGATTCAGCACTAGCTTTTTAACTTTTTTTTTAACGTTGAAAAATCTTAAATTTCAATTTCTTATCGGCTAAAAAATAAACACACATAATTGTGTAAAAAAGCAGTTTAAGAATCTTTTTAAAATGGAAATATTTAAGCGATAATGGATCTAGAAACGTCAAACCTTATAAAGTTCTGCATTTGGCATAAAAATTAAAGAAATGTCAATCGATTAAATAAATTTTATTGCTTTAAGGAATTTACATGTTTAATGAGATTAAATTAATACGTTAAGTTTTATTCGTTCCTTCTTTTTGAACAGTTTAAATGTCATCTTCAACTTGATCCTCATCGAAGTAATCCTCTTCTACGGCAACATCATCTTCATGTGGTCCATGATGATGTGGTGGTTTACATTGTCTGAAATGTTCACGTACTTCATTGCATTCATCTGTATTAGTCCAAACGGAATCGGGGCATTCCTTAAAAGCGTGAATAAAAGTACAGAAAGCTAACATGCCCCCATTGTTATAGGGACACTGAAAAGGGCCATGACCATGTTTTTTCATTGGATGATTTTGACGTTTTTCCTACATTGTGGACTGGTTTCATCAAGGAAATCAATCAATTCGGCATCATCATAAACTTCATTAAATAATCATTCAGATTGTCTTCCTGTAATTCACCATCGACTAAAATGCAGTCTTATTAAGAACACAAAACATAAACACTGAAATTAAGAATGATAATGGAAGGTAATATAATGATAGTTTTATAATAAACCACAAAACAATTACATGATTGGCCATGAGGGCCATGATGATGACCTCCAGGTGGTCCTCTATGATGTCCTCCAGGTGGTGGACCCTGTCCTTCGGACATTTTGAAAAACATTTCCATTTCATTCATGCATTCCGTTTTAATATCTTCTTTTATAAATCCGGTATTTGGCACAATTTTCGACATTCTAAAGAAATTTGTTATTGTAAGTGTTACCAAGTCCTATCTAAAGGTTTTAAATTTAACTTACTCTGTGTGGAGAGGTTTACTACAATCCACGTCTCCTTTGGATAGGGTTAACTATACAAAAATTAAAAGTTTAATTTGTATTTTTATTCCTATTATAAAACAATTATCTTACCCTGCTAATATTGTTAAAATAGCCAAAAATACATTCCGACGACGTACGGTGGTGTGAAGGCCAAGTCAATAAGCGACTAGCAGTGATCAGTGAATTTTTTTCCCTTTTATATTTCGCTGAAAGCTCGACAAAAACTTTAATTCAAATGAGTTTTTATTTTTGCACAATAAAATGCAATTAAATTGCATGCTTAATTATTATATTTTTTTACTTTTGTTATTATTATTATTATCAAATTAATATCGAGTAGAGAAATGGAGGGTTTATAATTATCTAAATCCATTTATATATATCTATACGAGGGTGGTTATTATAGTTTTGCATGTATATTTTAGTATCGAAAAATTCTATATCAGGTTCATTTCACTTTAAATGAAGTGAATTCAAAATATTTTCAGAACCGCTAACGAAGCTGTTATGACAAGTCTGCTGAAGCTCCAAGGAAACACACTTCAGTACGTTTGCCGCAAACCTGGCGCATTGGTCGTGGACACCTTGTGATTTCTGCTAAAGATGCGTAGATGTGGAAGAAGAGTAGGCTGTTTTTCACCTACTGTCTTGGAAGAAAAAGACATCTGGATGCCTACTATATGGAAAATCTGGTGGGACTGTCCGAAGGAAGGTCTAAGTGGGGGGGCGAAATTGTCAGATAACGGTAAACTGCGGTATAACAAACCACTCAAACTACCTAATGATGCTGTCACTATCACATCATTATTCGGCCATCCAGGAGTGCCACATTAGTTTAGAAACTCTAACGTAACTCACTTGGATCTTATCAAACATCTCTCTCGTCTACAGTTCCTGATTTTTTGTAAATTTAAAAGTTAAAATTGGTGCTTGATTACCAACACAAGCATACCAGTTTCGAATGCAGCAAAAGATAAGAAAACAACCAGTTGGACATATGGCGCATGAGTATACGAGAGCTTTATTCGAATTCAAATTGCTGATTTTGAATAGTATTTGAAGGATTCCACCAAACGTCAAATTTATGTGTGATATGTGGCAATCGAAGTCGCAGTAAACTAATATGTAGTGTGTTGGCTTATTAGACAACGACCCATGGTTCAAACTCTAACTAAGATATCTCAAAGGAAACGAAATATGAAAGAAATATTACTTACGGTGACTTCCTGCCAGTAGTCGACTGGCAAAATCTCTGCGAGTTTCCCAAAAATCTGTGGAGGCCTCCATTTATGGATAAAATTAAAACACACAACATGTGAAAAGTGAGAAACTAGATTGTAATCCTGACTTAAATGTTGTAATATCCAATTATGGTCATTGTAATGACAATTAATCAAACAAGTCTCTATAATTTCACATCAGAATTAAAACAATCGTCATTTGAGAGGAACAAGCAAGGACCCAATAATAGAACTGGCATGGTTATGGCATTAGTATTTAACGGCGACTATTATTATAGCGCTGTTGAAACGTTTTTCCTATGTTAGGCTTTGAAATTAATAGCCTAACAGTTATTAATAAGAGACATTAAGAATTATGTTCTAAAAAACCATGAGCTTTACGATTTTATTATGACTTTTATGTGATCGGACATGTTTTTCCCATAATTTTCTAATCCAATAAATAAAAAATATTTTTTTGTTAACTTTTTTCAGCTTCATGGTTTCAGTTTCATTTCGAAACTATGCCGGTGATTCCATAAACTGTATTTTGTTGTGCAATAATCATCAGTACATAGCACTAATTAATGAGGGATAACTTAACCCTTAATTTTATGCTATACAGTGAATTGTTTCTTTATAAATGGATTGAAAAATTTAGAAATTAATCATAATGTTATTCCATTTTAAATCCAATATAAATCCGCAATAACAATTTTCAAAATTTTCTTGCTTGTTTTTGTTTTGTTTACTCTGTTGCTCTATTTATGCAAATTATCTGATTAAATTGATTGCTCGCAAAAACAAATTTAATGAAATTAATTTCTCTAATAACAAATAACAAAAAAAAATAAAAATAATTAATATAATTTAATTTTTTTTGTTAATTTATCATATAATTACACCATTATAACGCCAGAGCTATTGTGAGCCAAATAAATTACTGGTGCGTAGAGTTGATTTTTAATATTTTTGTTTAACCAAGAACATGGCAAAACTGATTATAAATTAAACAAGTTCTACGCAAAATTTCGATAGTATCTGCTTGCTACAGTATAGATTTGGTTTAAACAGTATCATCATAATGGCCAATGGATTGTTAATATTTGTTATCTTAGTCGCTATAACGGTACTAACGTATTTTTTTTTATTTATTTTGCCTCTTGAGTATTTAAATTGTAACAAATTTCGTTTTTTACATTTTAGCAACACAGTTTGGCAGCCGATTGCAACAAAGCACTACCCAAAATTGTAATTTGAAATCCTTGTTTTCCATTCCATTTAATTTTTTGTAATAATAATTTTTTCTTTTACTCCAGAGCCCCACTACTTGTTGTCCCGTACCGGAATTGATTACCGATGAAAGCATGGACAAATGTAAAGAGTTTTTAATGCAAGGTCCTCCTACACCCACGTTTGTGCCCATGAGTAATGAAATCGCCCACAGCAAAGGGCGTTAAACCTTCTCCCACTCCAGCCGCTGTACAAAGTATGGACCTTATATGCATTGGGTAAGTAAACTAGAATATAATACGAGGAAATGACAGTTTTGCTTTCTTTAGTTTGTTTGAATCCATTTTCCTCACACTTTAATAATAGTATCTCAGGTTACCATATTTCACAGTTTTAGCTTCCACGTAATGCAATAAAAAACCCTAGTGCACTTAAAGTTCACTGAAAGACCTTTTAAAAAGAGATTTCCTTACTGCAGTCATACAATGTACTGTAAAGGGATGTAGTTTAACATTGTATGAAAACCTTTCATTCCATTCCCATTATAATGAACTCTTAAGCGGCAGCCAAAGTTTGTTTAATCCATTGTATTGTGAGCTTCAATCTGATTCAGCTCATCCTAAAACTAGCCGACCGTCTGCAGGATTCTACAAATATTCTATGTCCAGTCTTCCTTGCACTTCTATTAAGATTAAACTGAATTTTTATTTCCTTCTATCCTCATTATCGCCTGCCAACATAGGTCTTAATTTTAAACTTCTGGCTTATGTGTGTCCACAAGTTTCATTTGAAATTCCTACAGGGTTGCAATCGCAGAAATTTGATTACTTCCGTTTTGAGAAAATAGTACAGAGTTTTTGGACAATGTGGGAGAAAGCGATTGAAATAATGTCTGTAGCCCCTCGAACTATATCAGTTATCTGTTTTGCTTTCACATCAGATTTATGACAACCTGAGTACTTAGACAATCGATTTGCAGAGCTAAGCATTTGAGAAGGGTTTGGCTCAACAATGAGCAAATTTTAATAGAGTGATAGCACCTAAACCGAAGGACCATAATGAAATTTATTGAATCTAGTCTTTCTTAAATGATGATACTTTGTGGCAGCCTTGTGTGCCTCAAAGAAACGAAAATGAAATACAAAACAAAATATTTTTATAAAGTCTTCCGTTTTCTATTATTTCTTTCTAGTGTTTCTTGGAATGTGCTCTTAATGATACGGGCATAATGGAAAATGGCAAACTTCACGAAGCCAATCTATCTGCTCTCTTGAAGAAAGTCCTAAAAGATATGCCCGATTTCATACCAGAATTGGAAAAATCTTTTAAAACTTGCTCAGCAAAGGTTGAAAAGCAACACTTAAAACTGCAAGAAAAAATGAAAAATAGAAACACCAAAACCGGATCGAATCCGGGATCGAATAATCGTATGTACCAGCCGCCGCCTTGCTCACCGAAAACCAACCATTTAATGGCAGGTGTTTTCGCGGAGACGTTTATAATTGTCCAGCCACGTATTGGAACAAATCGAAAGATTGCAGCGAGATACGTGGATCACATGAAGAGACTGTGGCCCAAAGCCAGACAACAGTAAGGAGGATCCTTCGTCGCGAAGAGGGCAATTGTGAATGTTTACAAAACATTTTAAAAGAATAGTGAAAATCTTTCTTAACGGCGGATATATAAACGAAATAAATACACACACACTTAATTTTTATTGGCATTTAAAATTTTTGTAGCTTTTTCTCTTCCTTTCCTTTGCTTTACAACAGACAAAAACAATGAAAACAAATCAGTGGCTCAAGCTGTTTTAAAAAGGGAAAATAGATGAATTTATTTCCCTTTTTTTTCATTTGTTTTGAAATTGTAAACAATTGAAGTGTAAAATTTGATTATATACAGAGACACAGAAAATTAATTATCTGTTTGCCAGCCACACTCCTAATAAACGCGCAATGTCCTTTCTAAAGCACTTACAAACACAATTTCCTTGAGAACACTTTCTAATCCATCATTCAAAAACTTTTATCGCTTAACTGTTAAGTTCATTTAACCGGCCAACCATGTCATCGGCGCCTTATAGACAAGATTTCGAAAATTTCTTTGCTTCGCTGAAAAAACAACAATTTTCAAATTCACAAATGCTGGAGATTTGTAAACCCTTACGGAATTACTATCGTTTACAAAAATTGAAATTGTTATCGTCAATCGGCTTAACTATAGCTATTCTATGGGCTCTGGTAATATGGTGTGATACGGTGAATTGGTTTTTAAGTGCTTTGGGTCGTTTGTTTCTGATACAATTGCTGCCCTACTGGAATTGGTCTGAATTGTATAATGCCAAGTGTTTAATTGAAAAGCCTTTAAAGGAGGACGGCAATCAGATTTCGGCCACAAAATTGGGTCGTTATGAAACGGAAAAAGAAAATTGCTTATTGTGCGATACAATTGGTGGGTATTAAACCTTTCTTATCAGATTTGTTTTAAATTATTTCTAAGTTAAAATTCGTAATTGGCATCTCAGGTTCGAATGCTGCAGCATACAAAGAATTTTTCATTGTAATGATTTCGAAATTTAAAAATTAAGAGGTTTTTAATCTTAATAATCCATTTAGGAATGCTCTGGCCTCTAACCCTTCCCCCCCATACTATATAATATCAGGTATTAACATCATAGGAATGCCGCGCAAAGCCACTTCTCATGAAGGAGTAGCACGCACCCGATACATCAACCTAATATTGTGATAATAAAGCCATTTATTTCCAGAGAATGAAAGTTGGCAGCTCTATTGTTCTAGCACCAAGGAAGCAAAAGAAATAATAACAACAGCTGGGAAATACTTCA
>QOCX01004066.1:0-15642 GCA_005959815.1 Sarcophaga bullata | reverse complement strand
ACGCCAACTAGAACCAATAGATTGAGAAAATTCCTTAATGCAGTCTATGGAAGCCAGAGAAGCCTCAACTGGTCTTAAGTTCAGGATGCTGCCAACCTGTTTAACTATTGCCAGATCTGTTCCTCTGTTTGAGAATGCTGCCCAAGCCATTTATTTTAGAATAAATACGCCTTGATGCAGCCTTTACAGCAAAAAATATAAATTTTTAAAGTGATCTTAAACATTTTACGAAGTGAATAAATAATATTTTTTATAATATTCCTTTTAATATTAATAATTAAATAATATTTCTAACAACTTTATAGTAATATTTTATATATATTAACTGTTTTTTTATAGTAACTCAAGAAATAGGATGAAAATAAGAATATTTTAATTTTTTTTTATTCAAATATAACGTTTGTTTAACTTATGCATTCCTTTAAAACAAAGCGACCGCTAGAGATACTAAAAATATATTTTAATAACATGAACATTTCATTCGGCTTTACCTTTTTAAATAGATTGCAGCACATCATCTATGCTAACAGTTTACCGTGATTGCCAATTGTTTCTGTAAGAAAAAGCAGCATATTCCCATAATAATTTCTACCTTTTACGACGCCTTTCGGAGAAAAACCTTTTTTTAAATAGATTTTTTTTTAACAAGTTTTATACTAAAAAGAATACTAAACATTAATTTATTAGTGAAAGAAAGTGTTAATTTTTCATAAAAATATAAATAAAGTGTATAAAATACGAAAGGAATAACAACGAAAACAACATTTGGTAACAAGAAACCAAATTTTTTTTTGTTATTTTCACAAGTGAAGAAGAGTGAGAGAAGAGAAAAAATCAACTGAAGTAGATAATTGAGAGATAATAAATCTCTTTTTTGTTTTTCATTTAATGTTGTAAAAAGAGTGGGAGGCAGTAAACGGTAGTCTTTGTTTTAGAATTCCGACGGCAAGTAAAAAGTAATTCTAACTTGTAATTCTAACTTATAAAGAAAAATCCAATAAAGATTTTAAAAATTCTAATAAAGTGTTAATAAAGCAACCCCCTTGTTAAGAGAGGTACTGAAAAACAAAAACAAGTTATTGCTACGCCTTCGCCTAGAATATTATACAAACATCCACCACCGCCACCCCTTTGACAGTAAATGATGAAAAAAAAGGAATTTTAAGCTTTCAAACCAGCATTAAAGGAGTCAAACAAGAAAAAAACATCCAAATAATCCCGTATTCCTTTAAACTTGTTTGGTTTTAAACAATTAAAAAAGAAAACAATTTAAAAAAAACCAACCACCCGTTTTCAAATCAAGTAAAGAAAGAAGTGAAATAAATAGTAAAGTAAAGCAGACAACAAAAAAGAAAAACAACAATCAGCTGTAATACTATACACGTTTATATTACAAAATTTATGATTTTCTTACATTCCTGCTCTAGACTCCGGGGTTTCTTTGAAACTGCATTTATAGTTGCTGTTGTTTTGTTTGTTGTTTACTTTTCAAAGCTCCCCCCTGCATAAAAAACACTCACCACACTTACAAGTGTGTGTGTGTGTGCGTATTTTCTGTTCTTCATACTCATGGGGTCATATTTTTATTCTCTTTCAGTGTAACTTACGTGAGATTTGCATCTGTATGCTTGTGTGTTTCCATAAATAAAATATTTATGAATGTGTATGAGAGTAGAAATAAACAAAAAATTACAATATTTAATTGCAATTAAAAGATTATTTAAAACGCATTGAAATAAAAAATACTTGTAAATCTAATTTTTAAAAAATAATAAAACCTACAACAACAGCAGCAGAAGAACGAGTTTAAGTGAAAAAAAAATTAAAATTTATTGAACATGTCAGCCGATTCGGATATGGAATATTCCGATAATGATTGCGAATATGATGATTATTATAATTCAGGTGAGTTTTGTTTTTTCGAAACGAATTTCTTGTTACCCGCACTCTTAACCCTTTCAGAGATGAAATGGTTGATAGCAATATTAAGAATATTACATGTACTGTGCTTAATCGTATGCAAAGTAATGAGATTTTATGACAATAATGTTGGCCGTTATTATTGTTTCATGGCGGGGGCCTTCAGAAAGACAAGAAGGAATAGGGAAGTAGGAAATTAAAATTCTCAGAGTAGTTTTCGACAACCTCTTTCACTTTGCTTCGCACGTGACATACATATGTACACTAGTAAACCAGAAAGTGAGAACTTGGAATATTGTTATTAAACCTCTGTTGGGAACCAATTAAGCCATGTATAAGAACCCTGCGATTATATCGTACAAGACTTCTTAGTTATTCTGCTTTTAATTGAACCTCTTTCCTGGTGCGTCTTGCACTTCCTCGGATATGTCAGAATGACAAGCTGATATCGCTTACACTAGAAGAAGAAACTTGACTAGGCCGTACTTGATGACATGCCAATTGCCTATTAACCCAACTCACTAAAGTGTCCTCATTTAGAAGGACTTTCGCCGCTTTATTGCAGTCATGAAAACATTATTCTGCCTGGCAATGACCGCTTGTCAATATTAAATTCACAGCGAGCCTGGCATCAATCGGCTATCGATCTACGAATACAACACAATCCTACAATTTTAGACAGTAAGATATAACTATACAAGTGACTGCGATCCCCACCACCGCAGTTGGGATAAAGCAGGCTTAAGTATCTTTAACTGCTGTCTTAAAGGAATTATTCCATGCCACAAGCAATATAAATAGTCTGTCTGTCTTTCGAAGTTAGACAAGAAGTTTGCACTCACTTTTGTTGTTGTTGTACCAGCTTTGCTATACGGTTTGTAATTAAAGGCATTACTCTACTTCGAACTGATTTCAGCAACAGGCAAGACACCTGAAACGTTGAACTGCACCACGTGAGCTTTGGTGACGAACAATGGCTTAAGATACCGGCACAAAACTCCTCTCCCGATAGTATTTGACACTACTCGACTAGCCAGATCTTCTACACGTCATGATAGAACTAGTTTTCTCTCTGTCCAATACCGTAGGAGGGTATTCATTTACCATCCTATTGATATGTGATTATTTCTTATCTCTATGAGTCCCGGCTAGTGGAATGCATTGTATTTTCTGACTTCAAGACTGTTTTGATAGTAAGGCTTGTAACTAAAGAAGGAAGGGATACCATTGAATATGTCATGTTATTAACTGTTGAAGACAATATCCCAACTCAGTGGTGCGTCTATTTCGTTTCATCATGACCAAACGATTGTAATGGCCAAAAATGTTAATAATATGACCATAAAGTATAATATGTGATCAGTCTTGGCTCTATAATAGTAATTTTCATTTTTTTTAATTTCATTTATTGCCTGCAAAGGTGTGACATTTAATTAATTTTTTATTTTCATTTGTAGGAGTTACAGTTCCGCTCCATACTTTCCCTTTTTTGTTCAAAACCAAAACATGTTTTTAATTCTTCTTTTTTTTTCATTTTCCTATAACTCTTACGCCGACGCCGTTTAGTTCAATGAGTTTGAAACAAAAAATAATAAAGAAATGATGACCTGTGTGTGTGTTTGTTACATGTTCATTGAGGGTTTCATTAACCTTTAAAATTTCAAATACAAATGTAAACTGCTGCTACATTCACCTTAACACACATTTACACACACTTCAAAAAGAAAATAATCTTTAGCATAGTCCCTACATACATACGGATAGGCTTATAGACAGACAAACTATAGACTGGTAAATAGAGAAGCGTAAGGGTATGGTAATAATACGTTAATCGAAAGATACACTCACAAACATCTCAGCGTAAAATAATAGTAAAAAAAACCGAAAATAAAAAATAAAATAAAGATGGTTATTGACCCTCTCTGCTGCTGCTGCTGCTGCTGCTGCTGCTACCTTCTTAGTTTAGTAGTAAAATAACAGATTATAACATTCAACATGAAAAGATACAACAAGAACGACAAGAACGACAACAACAACAATAAAAACATGTTGTAGTAGTTGTTGTTGTAGTATGATTATATCATAAAAGTGGGTACAAAGAATAAATACGAAAATACGTCATCATTGTGTTTTAAGTTTAACATTTTAGCCGTGGAGTAACAGTTGAGAGTGGAGTTATGATTTTATAGTAAAGAAGAAAAGCCTTCAAAGATTATTCGTATTTATCTATGTCTACTTTACTAATGTACAGGGTTCACCACTGGTAGTGGTAATTATTGAAAATGCCAAAGTTTTTTCAAAATAGATCATATGGGATCGTACTCCTTTCCTAGGTTAGCGGAGAATAAATTGTCGAAGAAATAACTTACAATACTTTTTTCTGTCATAAAACAGTTATATGAGCTAAAGTAAGATGGATAGGATAAGGCCTAAGTATCTCCACTTGGTGTCAAATAATGAAGTCAAATTGTTATCGATGCAGAAGATAGAAAAACTAAACGTCTGGCAAGGATTTACTAAAACGAATTGAAAGCTAGTGTAAGCAGACAAACAACAACAATTCACCCATAATCATTTTCACTTGACCTTTGTTGTAAATGACCCACTTCTCTAACGTAGATACCACCCGAACCATAGGCATCGATTCTCCAGTAAATACTCAATGCGTGAGCTTTTTGTGCCAACTCATGTCGAATTCATACATCAAACTTAGTTCAGAGTTGTCTTTCGGAATCATTATGCTTTCCAGTAACCATCTTGGTAAATGAGAACATCTGATGACGATTGTACATGATTGACTAATTGAACCTCGTATCAAAAGTATGTCCTAATTAACCTATTAAAGTCTAAGGATGTTGATCGGAGTTCCTTTAAGCTGATTTCGTTGTCTTTATAATGCTTTTCTCTGATGAAGCTTTCAAAAATTCAAATACCGAATGATTTCAAAATGACCAACTCATCAAAAAATAGTTCCTGCTTACAAAATTTGCCCTATTTTTTTGACCGATCAAGGCTATGATGAAGTCATTGGATGTTAATTTCATTGTCTGCCACTTCATAGCAGCTGCCGTGATGAAGTTGTGATAAGGAAACTAACCGGAAGTCAGCCTAAGCTCTGTGCAAGTTGGTCAAAGCAAATAAATTATTGTGCTCTGTTGTAGCGCAAAGGGTTGTCTAGGTTATGACGACTTTTTCTCAAGCAATCTTAACTTTATTGAATGGTTTACCCAGCATCTGATCGCTATGTTTGTGTTTAGAAACTTGGAATCTGCTTTAGCTACCCTATGAGCATAGATTGCTGCTGATGTCTATGAACCCAGTTAGTTAAAGCGTTTGGTTTCAAAGCCAAGAATTCTAATTTTGAATACAGAGCTTCCTCCAGAAGCTCCCAGATAGGATAGAAACGACAATGCACATCGTATGGAGGAATTCATGGCCATCTCACGGAACAAAGAGCTAGGGACCTCACCACTATATCACTCCAATACATTTTCACAGAGAAAATTGTTTCTAGGCAGTGGCATTTGACAACCCTGTCATCTCAGATTATATTTACATGGGTACCATGTCGTGCAGATTGGGAGGGTAACAAAAAAACTAACAAACTTGCAACTTCATGTGCATATGGGTAAACAAGTAATTTCATGCTAACGCTACTTATTAGCAAAGGAGAGATGGCATAATAAACCCACATGCATAGAGACCAAACATATTTATTTCGATATGGAAACTGAAAGCAGTTATAACGGGACACTAGCAGCTTGTAGTCTGTAGTCTGCAGCTTCAATGTCGTCCACTGGCACTTGGGGAGTTAAGATGAAAGAATCTTACACGGCTATAATTTATTACAGAACATGTATAGTCCAAGATAATTTAAATTCACTGTTGGGATAGTGGAGAAATGCCAGCCAGGAGTTGTAATTGAATGTCGGAATATTTATTTGCAGTAAGTGTTCCAACAGAAGCTTTTAGGACCAAATTAGGGTATGCATTTTAAGGCGGCTGCCAGTTTAACCCCAATTCAATAAACGATATGCTTTCGAAGCCTGAAACTTTAGAGAGAAAAATGTTTTCTACAATGCCATCGAATTAAAGTTAACCCAACGAACGCTTACCCCTGTAGAATTGCGATTAAACGCGTATTCTTGTTATGTTTTGTGTTTAAATTCTTTGCTCGGAATTAAATTCATTTTCATTGTAGAGTATTTTTTTTTTCTTTCGTTTTTATTTGTATTTTTATTTTTTATAATTAATGAAACATATTTCGTAGACGTTTTTACTACCACAAAAGCCAGAGCAATGTGTGTACGTACAAGCAAAACCAAAAACCTTATCCTTCAAAGCAATTTCATTGCAACTTCCTTTAAAACAAACAGAAAAAACAAAAACGAAGAAATACATACAAAAGCTAACAAAACAAAGAAACAGTCGAAAAGGAAGGTGATAATGCAAAAAATCCATACTGAAGATGAAAACAAAACCACTTTACCTGAACTTGAAAAAGTAAAAATACAAACACTTGAAGCACGTCTTCAATATGTTTGTCGGTCGTTCATTCATTCATGGCTGCATATTGAAGTACTTATTGTTGTGTATGTGATTCTTTCTTGCTTTCTTTAAGTCTCTTGGTATAACTTTACTTACTTATGTACGTACGTATTTATTTCAGGCAAGTCATGATAGTTAAATACGTTATACAATGTTGTAACCAACTTTAGACGGATGTTTTGGGATTTTATTGTACTGGCAAGCACTTTATTGTCGTTATTAATCGAATAATTATGAAAATCGCTTAAATTGTTGCAGGCACTTTAAGCTTTTCTTCCCTTAAGGATCGACGTATTTTTAAACAATCTGAAAAAGCTTGTTATGTAGAAGGAATGAAATCTGTGCAACATCTTTTATGCCTGCATTTCAGAACAGATGTCATCGGTTTTTGGGTGACTTAACATTCTACCACTAAGGAAATTGACCGCTTTCGTTCCACCACTAACGGATTATGTCTCACACTTGGTAACACAATGGGCCATATGGTCACCAGCTGCACTTGCCTGTGAACGGCAAGCAACCCGCTAACCTCACCTAACCTAACTAAGCATGTTAGTATTGTATTGCCCAATGCTGTCAACTCCATTTACAATTCTTTAAACTTGTTTCGTTTTACACATGAATTAAAACTGATAACTGGCTAGAGACTGATTCGATGCAGTACATAGACTCCTAAGAAGTCTTTACAGTCAAGAGTATCACGTAATCGCTCCTACCATTGGAAACCACGTAAGAATTCTTACTAAAAGAAACAAGATCAGCCACGGCCAGTGTTTTCGAATCCGCAAATATTTCTGCCTGAAAAGCGCTACAAATATCAGCCAATCTGTAATGAAAGCCCCATCACCAGTGCTCCCATCCAGTCCAATGTTCATTAGTGAAAATAGGTTGTGGTACTGAGCTTGCTCCTTCTAAATTCATTCTAACAACGTGGAACTCAAGCAGGTTCAGTTTTTTTGCTATTTGGCAAGCATCATTTGGATCCTACAAATAGTGTGGTAATCACCTGAAAGCCATTTCTATTTACGCTACTAATCCATTTTAAATTCAGGGTTATACTATTTTCATTCCATTAAATCTTTTGGAAGCTTCTAGAAAAGTGCCCAACCGGGCTATTCCAAGGTATCTTGCGACGAGGAGGAGTTGTAAACTATCGAACACCTCCTCTGTAACTGTCCAGCCCTTAGTAGGTTGAGGACCCTGGGAAGGGGCCTCTGGAACTAATCCCAGCTGGTCTATTGCAAGGTATGTTGCAACGGGAGGAGTTGGAAACTATCCAACACCATCTCTGTAATTGTCCAGTCGTTAGTACGTTGGGAACCCTGAGTAGGGCGTTCTTCGTAGGTTTTAACTCTTTGTCGAGAACCGACATTAAGGCACTCCAGTGCTAGGGTTTTAAGACAGTAGTCGCCCTCTCTTGTGTGTTTGTGTTCTGTTTTTTCCTCCACTTCTTTATCCTCGCTTTCCTACCTCCCTACAAGTATTTATCAACTACTATTTACGCAAATATTTTTAAAAATTACTAAAGGAATGCAATCTTCCCTGGAGACCTCTAGCATAACGGTATTGCATAGAGAAAATGTAATCATAGATCGACCATGAACCATATATACAAGGTGACAATTGATAGAAATTCCCAAGATAGTATAAGACGATTTAGATGTTGTTGCACATGATGGAATCTTTTGCAGCCCAAGCTTGGCTGACGCAGAAACTTATTAATTTGAGTTATAAAAGTATTACAGAACTTGCGTGAGTGTGGGCGTGTGTATGTGGTGTTCGGCTCTTCTTTTTTTTTTGTTCCAAAGAATATCTAGAAATATTAAATATTTAAGCCAATGGCCTACAAAATTAGTCCACTTATTACGTGACTAGAAAATCATTATGTTGGTCACGTTGCCTTTTCCTATTTTGTCTTCCCATCTATGACGTATTTGGTTGGTTGGGTGTGGAAGTGATTCTTTTCATATAACATTGGTTTGATTTAACGTTTCTTGTTGCGTAGTAGTTAGGTTAACGATTTATTTTTTTATTTTTTTTTTATTTTTCTACTTCTTCCTCTTGCCGTAAAAAGCGATTTTGTTACATTTTCATTTGTTTATTGTTATTTGTTTAACTGTCTCTATTTATATGAATACCTTTTTTAATACCTTTTATTTCATTTGTTTTTTATTTATTTTCTTCCCTTCTATTTGAATTCTGTTTTTTTTTTTTGAGTTCTTTTCGTCTATTGCTGGCTGACTGGGCTTTCAAGCCTTTTGATAACCTTTTCCTATTCTTGTCTGTCTGTCTCTGGCTGGTTTGCATGCGATGTAAACTGTTGTTATGAATTGTTTTTCATTCTTTCTGAAATCGTAGAGTCAGTTTTATGTTATTTTTGTTATTGTAATTCAATCTACTTATTTAATATTCAATTATCATTAAATCAATAGGCTGACGTCGTCTTCTTTTTCTTTTCGAATATAATTTACAATCGTAATATTTATTATATTTGCGATACTTTGTTCTTACTTCTTTTGTTTATATTTTGTTTTGTTTACCTTTTTCCATATACAAACCTATGGAAAATTCTCATGATATTTACAATCTTAATATATAATATATACGGGCTGTTTGTCCAGGGTTGGAAAAGTGTTTTCATGATTATTTGATCATAACGGTTCGACTAATGTCTATATTGTATAGTCGTATATAATGGACGGCTCGAAGAAGAAGGCTGACACTGTCCTATAGGCTCCCTGATGAGTTTAGTGCATTACAGGCTGAAGTGTTAGCGATTACCCAACAAGGCAGCAGAGCTAGTTTGAGAATAGATTTGCTACACAGGATACACACACAATTGATCATTACAACCTTTCAGTTAGAATTCTATAATTGAGTGTTTTTGAGAAACTTTTCATGGCCATTTTCCATTTACTCTCTGATTTTTTTGCCTGAAATCATATTTCATATTTCGATTTGATCGAGATGTCTGACTTGGGATTTGAACCTTGGCCCCACATCTAATAAGCCAACACACCTTCTAGATTACGGTGACCGGGATACAGTGGTTATATAGATGGGGTAGTTAAGCTGACTGGACATTAATTTAGCTCGAGATAGGTTTCAGTTCCGTAGAATGAACCTCACGTATATCCTGGACAAGTACTAGAACGTACTATATTGGAATCTTTGGCATTGTCGTGTTTGAGACAATGAGTTTGTCAATGAATTGGAAAGCCTGTGGGTAAATTGGGAATTGAAAGCAACGAACCTGAATCAGCGATCGATTGGACGTATTCTAGGACACTTTTTCATGTTGATCGACCAGCTGATCAGACGGAAAAAAGTTAGATTTCACAATCTCCAGGCTCCCATATTCCAAATTCAATCGTTTTAGAATTGAATTGCTCCTAAATCTGGCACGAGAAGTTTGCGCACGAGTAGTTTGGGAAGGACTAGCACTAGTATATGAGACAGGACCGAGATAATTGTATTCTGTGGCTCTGGATTGGCATTAGATAAATTGTATTCGTTCCAGCAAGGGGAAAGAAATGTAGTAAATTAAAATGGGTAGAGAGAGAGAGAGAGGAGTGAAAAGAGAGAGAATAAAAACGGATCAGAAAACAAAGTAGAAATCAGTTGCGCGAGAATTAGTTTACACTTCTCAGACAGCACAATCCCATTATTAACCTCGGGAAAGCCGCATCTCACGCATCTGAATCTGCCTTCTCTCCAGAGAGACACACATGCCCATCAATTTACTAGACATCACTAGCACAACGATTGAAACACAGTTACTAGTTTCACAATGGGCTTATTGAGTGCCAGCAATGGAGCTAGTTCTCACCGTCTGCTCTATCTCCCGTTGCATCGTTAGAGGTTATAGATTAGGGGTTTAGATTAGAGAATTAGGTCCTACAACCATTTCATTATTCAAATAAGTATACAATCTAGCAAGTGTGTCATCATTTTTATGTAGAACTTAACACTTAATGGCCAATCTAACATACTTTGGCGTAGACGGCTTAATGGGTTTCTGAGAAGTTCTGTTTGGTCATGTTCAAATTCTATTGCTCAGTAGCAATTCGTTTAGTTTTTGCCTTTTTTTTCATATTCTCATCGCTTTATTTCTCTATTTTTTTTTCTATTTCCGCAGGCGAAGATTGTGATGTTGAACGCTTAGATCCGAAAAAAACTGATCCCGAATATTTCGAATTCGAATGCCTAACAGTTGGGGAGGTTGAAAAACTACTGAACGAATCAGTAGAGAAACTCAATACAATACTGCAGATAACACCTTCACTGCGAAAGTTCTGCTGCTCGAACATCAATGGATGAATCAGGTGGTAGTGGATAAATATCGGCAAAATGCTAATTCTTTACTCGTAGAGACACGCATAAAACCGCCCTGTAATAATGCAGATCCCTCATTGGAAACGGAAAATGTGCCCTCAACAAGTGCACAAGCAGCTATTAGTGGGATGACACCAATAGGTACTTTAAGTACATACAGTAAGTCGCCAACGGTGACGCCATCGGCAAGTAGTAGTGGGTTGTTGATAGGCACACTAACACCACAACAGTATCGTAGTCAAATGTGTCCGGTGTGTGCTACAGTGCAGCTAGGTGATAAATTTTATAGTCTATCGTGTGCTCATTCATTTTGTAAAGACTGTTGGTCCATATACTTCGAAACACAAATCTTTCAGGTGAGTTTACATAATCTATTACAACTTTTCTTCAAGTTTATCATAATTTGTATCATTTTTACAGGGAATATCTACTCAAATTGGTTGTATGGCTCAAATGTGTAATGTTCGTGTACCCGAGGATTTAGTCTTGACTTTGGTAACACGTGCCGTAATGCGCGAAAAATACCAACAGTTTGCTTTCAAAGACTATGTGAAATCACATCCTGAGTTACGCTTTTGTCCCGGTCCTAATTGTCAAATTATAGTGCGCTCTCGCGAAATAGCACCGAAACGTGTTGTCTGTACTTCCTGCACTACAAGTTTTTGCTTTAAATGTGGCATGGACTATCATGCACCCACAGATTGTCAAATTATCAAGAAATGGTTGACCAAATGTGCCGATGATAGCGAAACGGCCAACTACATAAGCGCCAATACCAAAGACTGTCCCAAATGTCACTTTGTATTGAGAAGAACGGCGGCTGCAATCATATGCAATGTTTCAATTGCAAATACGATTTCTGTTGGATGTGTTTGGGCGATTGGAAAACTCACGGTTCCGAGTACTATGAGTGTTCGCGCTACAAAGACAATCCGAATATTGCCAATGAATCGGTGCATGTACAGGCTAGAGAGGCTCTGAAAAAATATTTGCATTACTATGAACGTTGGGAGAATCATTCAAAGTCATTGCAATTGGAACAGCAAACTTTAGATCGTTTGCGTACACGCATTAATGATAAAGTTATGAAGGGTCGTGGCACCTGGATCGATTGGCAATACCTCTTCAATGCAGCTTCACTGTTGGCCAAATGTCGCTATACCCTACAGTATACTTATCCGTATGCATACTTTATGGAAAGTGGTTCACGTAAGGATCTCTTCGAATATCAGCAGGTAAGTGTTATATACATATAAGGTGTAGTGAAAAGTAAACCACTATTTAGGCTTAAAATAAGGCTACAAAAAGGACCAAGGAATAGTTTGTTTGACTTTCCACATACCATCAGCAGGTTCTGGAGAATGAATTTCTTTCTTCCTTCAGCATTAATCGAAAAAATAATTGTTAATGTTTCCCATTAAAACCAGATTCCCTTACCAGTGCAGAAAAATGTTATCTTCTAGGGTGTCGCTACAAATCTTATTAACTGGCAGGGTATTATTCTGCTGTTTGTCATTAACAAGATTATGACGCAGAACATTTCCACGAGTATTTCTGATAGAGTTACGCCACTATTCAGAGCATAATGAGCTAGATTTATTCGCCAAAATCTACGGGATGGATTTCCAATCAAACTCATTCATAGCTTAAGGAGTAATACTCCTACCAGATTTAACCATGGCCAGCTGCTGCTTAATAGACCGATAGAAATGGAAACTGAAGTCCGACGTGTTCGGTCATCCTTGCTATTTAAAATGTTTTTGGACACACTCATTGAGAAAGATCTGGGAAGGGGAATAGCACAGACACAGATTTAACCATGGCAAGCTGCTGCTTAGTAGACCGATAGAAATGGAAACTGAAGTCCGACGTGTTCGGTCATCCTTGCTATTTAAAATGGGTTTGGACACACTCTTTGAGAAAGATCTGGGAAGGGGAATAGCACAGACACACCAAAGCGTACTGCTCACTTTAAAACAAAATAACGTAACGTTTAGAAGACAATGCGGCGGTTTAAAGGCAAATTACGGCCCAGATAAACAGTTGAGGAGAATAAAACAGAGATGTTAGTATAAAACGGAGATGTTAAGGATATTTGTAGAAATTTTACGCTTCTTTTAGCATCAATTTGATCTTGCAATTATTATTGTTAGGATACTTTTTATTATTGATTTTGATAGTTCCCGAAGCTTTCATAAGATCTTTCTTGAATGTTTCTCAATTTCTTGTCTTGCAAATCTTACATCCTTTATATCTTTTATTTTTTTTAAGGCACAATTAGAGGCTGAAATTGAAAATTTATCATGGAAAATAGAACGTGCAGAAACCACTGATTTGGGGGATTTGGAAAATCAAATGGACATTGCTGAAAAACGGCGCACTACTTTGCTCAAAGACTTTTTCCCTGTCGAGGGATAAATTTATTCTAATTATTAACAATTTAAATTATTAATTAATTAATTAATTAAATAATAATAATACTAGAAGAGTATTTAGTAAAAAGGAAATTAAAGAAGCAAACAAACAAACATTATTTTAAAGAAAAACTAAATTTTATTTAGTATTTGCCATTGCTGCTATTAATACAAAATATTATTACAACTAAAGTAGTTAAATATTAAAACTAAAATAAAAATAAAGGAAGAAAGTAAAACAACAAATCATACTAATTAATAAATTTTTTGCAATATAAAATTTAAAATCTAACAAATTTAAAAAATAAATCAATAAATCAATAAATAATCAAATAATAATTATAAAAAAAAACCTAAACTCATGCATATAAAACTTTTATAACAACAACAAAAACGCTCTCTTTCTCCCTCTCTCTCCTTCTCCCCTTTCTATATATACATATACATACATATAGTTAGTAGTTATATAACCACCCATATATTCCCTTAAAAAATTAAAATGATAAAAGAAACCTTATTGCAATATAAACACAATGTGCTTATAAATGTTTTATTTTTTTTTTATTATTATTTTTTTTAATTGAATATTAATCTAGGCAAACAAAATATAAAAAGAAATGCAGAATAATTTAATAATTTTAAGTTTTATTTATACTACAATAATGATAATTACAATATTACTATTACAATATGTATTAAAACAAATTGTAGTTAAGTTTTTAACAAAAATAATCTAACAATACTTAAATATTTTTAAGTATGTTTTAAATCTACGAACAAACAAGAAGAAGAAATTCGTTTTAATGAAAAAAAAGTTCAGCATCAAATTCATAAATTTATTCACTTGGAACTTATTAATCTTTTTCACACTTAATTTTCTCATTGATATTGGTTTTTTTGGAATGAAATCCATTTTAAAAATCTTACAATCTTAATAATGAAAAAAAATATAAAAAATAATAATTAAATAAAGAATAATTAAATAATTATTTTAAAAACTAAAATACAAACAATATCAACTTCCTTTTACCCATAATTTTTGAAAAAGATTTTAATTTGAAACTTTTTTAAATTAAAATTTAAAAAAAAAATCTTTTTTCAATATTTTTTTAGTTTTATTTAAAAAATAGTAATAGTAGTCCATAAATTCGGTATAAAAAAAAAACGTTATTTAAAATTCTTTTTTTTTTTGTAAATTCCAACCAAAATTTCAATATGTTTTTTATAAATTTACAAAAAAAATTCAAATTTTTTAAAAATAATTTCTAAAAAAATCTTTTTTCAATATTTTCTAAAAGTTTTATTAAAAATTTAATGAAATTTAGTAGTCCTTTACATATATTTTCCATAAATTTTAGATAAAAAAAAATTGTTATTGAAAAACTTCAACCAAACTTTCAATATTTTTTATAAACTTGAAAATAATTTCAAATTTTTATTTAAAAAAAAATCAAAATTTTTTATATCTTTCTTTTCCAATTTTTTTTTTTTTTCATTATTATTATTATTATTATAAAAAATAACTTTTTTTAACTTTACATTTTTCTTTAATTTATATTTCTTTCTTTACCAATCTAATATATTTTCTAAAATTCTTTTTTTTTTTATAAAAACTAACTTCTTTAAAATTTTTATTTCATTCTATTCCAATTTAATATTTTTTTTTGTTTTCAATTTTTTTTCTAACAGCTTCCAACAATTTACAACTTCATTTAAATTACAACTAAAATTTCAATATTTTTTTATAAATGTTTTCTAAACATCCATCAAAAGTTTAAATAAACTGTTGCTTACAAATAATTTCAAACTCACACACACATAAGCATTAATTAAAAAAAAAAAAAAAAATAGCCATATTCCATTAAAAAAAAATGTCTATAAAAAATGAAAATTTTTATTAAAAAAATTACAATAATTTTTTTTTTAATTTAAAATTCTAATTTTTTTTCCTAATTTAAAATTTTTTTTTAATCTTTTTCAGCATTTTCTAATAATTTAGTATATAGAAATCATTATTAAAATTTTTTATTACTTTTTTTAAATTTTAAATAAAACTTTTTATAAATGTTTGATAAAAAATTCAGTTAAAAATATATTAGAACATATTAGAAATATTTTTTAAAAGTACTTACAAATAAGTAATTAAAAATTCTTTCACATAAACTTTTTGTTTTTTTTTTTTTTTTTTTTTTTTTTTTTTGAAAAGCAGATATAATAAATGATTAAAAAATTCAAATTAAAAACATTGGTAATACAACAAATAAAATAATTAATATTTTTACATAAAAACAATCGCAATTTAAATATACTTTTAGAACAATTTTATATATTTTTTAAATTTATTTTTATATTGTTTACATTATTTTATTTGAAATTTAAATTGCTTTTCAAATTGTATACGTTTTATCCTTTTTAAAAACTTTAT
>QOCX01004065.1:0-15643 GCA_005959815.1 Sarcophaga bullata | reverse complement strand
GAGAAAAAAAAGAGCTTCTCTTCCGTTTTAATAACAATATACCGCCATTAAATGGCGAAGAATGTAAAAGAAATGTGAAAAAGAAAGAAAATGGAATATGAAGGAAACAAAATGCTAAAAGCAGTATAAGATTTAAATTTATTGCATTCAGACTCGCTTACCTTGTGGGCATTACGAGTAAAGCATAAATGAAAATAAAAGAAAAGCTTTGGAAATGTAATGGGAAATTTACACGTTTCCTTCATAGTACATGCAAAAGATAATGTTACTTTAAGCCGTGGTTTTATGTTGTATTTAAACAAGCGAATAAAACAAAAATTATATACTCGTACTGTGCAGTGATTTTTGTGGACGGGATAATAAAATTCATGATTATTATGTGGAAGCTGCATTACTGGTAAATGAATTGATTGTCAGTGGTCAAAAAAGAAAATCAAAACAGGGAAATTACTTCATTGTCTTCTTACTTCTTATATACGTAACTGAATACAAAAGTCCTCCATAGCTCTCTGTGCTTGAAACAAAGAGTTGACAAGGAATTGTGGCAGTGATCCAAACTATTATGATCTACAGATGCATGGTACTGCAGAAATCGCTAGATATGACGACTGGCCTCAACAACATATTACATTACATCTCCTGAAGAGTTTTATTAGAAGGACCTAGCAGTTGATCTCTCTCTATATGGATCGAATATTATAGGAATAGGCATCATTCTTTGATTTCTTGAAGAAGTTTTGGATGTACATTGACCAGTTAAATTTGCCAGCTTTCTTTCCCGTTCACTAGTCTCCACATTCGAGAGATTTAGATAGGATTATATGGGGACTAGAAGTTGCAGCAGTCTAGTAGTAGGTGTGTTGAGTTATTAGATGTAAGGCCTCGTTTCAAAACAAAACAAAATATAGAAAATATTTCTTCGGCAACTTTTTCTCCGCAGATTTCTGGCAAAAACTGTGAGAGTTAATAAAATTGCCATGAAAAGTTTCTCAAGAAAAAAAACTGTAGATTCCGCTTTTCACATATAAAAATTAACACACACAATATAAGTGGTATGAGAAGCTAGGTTGCAATTTAAACTGAAGGCTTGTGATTAATAATATGTATGTGTGTTTACAAAAGCTATGGAAATTCATTGGTTTATTGCTTTGAACGTTAAGTCACCACTTATTGCGGCCATGTAGCCACGTAGCCACGGTGAGTATATTAGAAAAAAATTCAGTTTTTTAGTATGTCAAATATCTTTGCAATAATGTGTCTGACTTGTATTTTCAAATCCTCCGACCCTATATTTGTCGAATATTCAAATAACCGTTGACTTGCTGCTCGCAGTAAAATGATTGTGCGACAACAGTTTGTCTAGTCTTTCAACAACAATTGCATTGTTAAGGTATGTTGTTACAACAATATCTGAAGCAACTATGCATATAGCAATGTTATTTTATTTCATTTTATTCATCTATTCTTGTTCATTTTTATTTCACATTTTATTTTTAAAGAAAGAAAAAAACATGATGCTTTAAAAGAAACATACAAAATGTTGTGTTTGTATTACACAAATTTCTTACATCTTGTTGGTACTGTTGTTTGATTCAAGCAAAAAAGAAAAAAAAAGACAAAAAATAGCAAAAAATTATTTAAAATAAGAATAGAAATTCTAACATGAATTTTATTTCTTGTTCTTTTTTTTTTTCTATTTTCTCCCTTTATTTCGCTTTATTCTATAAGGTGGGTCATTTTCAAATAACAAAAGAAATGTTTAAAAAAAAAAATTTCAATACACATGCCAAATACAAAATAGTAACAAAAGAAAAAAAAACGGAGAAAAAAAAATGCTTGTAAAAATGGCAAATTTTTATGAAAGTGGACAAGGAGAGAAAAAGAAAAAAAAAAAATAGGGAAAAAAATGAAAAAAAAAGATTTTGCATTAAGCGAAATGTCAATTACAATAATGACAATTTAAATGTTATATTTAAATGAAAGGACAATAATGACACAACAAAAAGCAACAAATGAAAATAATACGAAATTGATTGAAGACTTTTATTATAATTATAATGGCCCAACAAATTACAGACGAGGGGGAAGCAAATAAACAATCAATCTACTATAGAAAAGGGCTTGTGAAAAAGAAAAAAAAAATTTTTGAATAATTGAAATTAAAATGTTTATATCGTATAAACCAAATGAATTTGGCTCATGTAGATCCTATAGAAATTAGGCTGCAATAGCGGTAAGGTCTTCGGAAAAATAGAAAGTCTAAGGACATACTGAAAAAAGAAAAATCATTCCAGCCACTACTAAACCAATGTTTTCTAAGTAACAGCAGAAAGACAAAATTTTTTTATCTATTAACAGAATAGAAGCTCATAAACTGAACTGAGAAAATATGAATGAGCAAGTGAAGCACCTTATTGAACGCAACAATAAAAAAATATTCTCTTTATGGAACGGAAGCTTCTGCTCTTTCGAGTTGTTTAATTATCACCAGATAAAATGCACCGCTTTTTATATATTGGTCATTGTAATCCTCCAGTTAGTATTACAGCCTAGCTTCTTATACGACTTATGTTGTGTGTAGTAATTTCATACATGAGTGGCAGGACCTTCACCTTAAACTCGATTCCAATTGCAGACTTTTCTGATCTTCCTACACGATCTTCAATGCCATTTACTATACGCTAGTTAAGCTGTTTTGCCTGAATTGTTCTGAATTGGATTAGAGCTTAGTAGCGCAATATTCCAATTTTTCTAATATACTTACAGAGTTTAAATCGATTATTTAAGCCTCAGAATATATTATAAATATGATGAGATAATAAAAAACATTTGCTAAGTCTGCTATTTTACAGTGAATTTATGTATCCACTACACAAATTCATTACACGACAATACAAATAATGATGTCTTGTAATGAAATTCAATGTTGAAAGGAAACTCATATAAAAAATTCAGTAAATTGTTATTACAGCATATTCTTTAATTTATATTTTATTCTACAATATACAATCACAATACATAATGACTGGCAATGATAAGAGAAATGACGTCAATATCGATAATTGAAACGAATAACTATAAATTACTGGAGAAAAAAATATAAAAAAAAATATAATGGACACTGTAATAATCTTTTTATTGTGTCGAAAACTTCTGCTAATGATAATGTTATTACTTGATTTTGTAAATATATAGGGTGGTCCATCTATCGGTTTAAATTTGAACCATAGGTTATTCGGAATCTGGCAATACTTATGTTGCTATTCTGTCACAAAATTCAATACATTATCGCCATTGGCATAATGAATCGATTTTGGGATTTCTTCGAAACAAAGATGAATAATTGGTCGAAAATTGCACGAAAATATTGCACAAAATTGTGTCGCAGAGAAGGACCAACAGTGGCATCTTTTATGCAAGTTTATTGATAAGCTCGTGAAACTGATTTCACTGTTGATTCTTCAAAACGTAAGACTGCTCGTGTAGTGCGTATACCAGCAAATATCGAAGGCTGTGGTCGAGAGTGTGATATACAAGTGGCATCGTTCTCAAGAGTTAAACTTTTCACCGCTTCAGTTTTCATTGAATGGCATGACGCCTTACAAAGTTCTAATTGGTTCAGGCCGCAAAGAACATCGATTTTGGCAAAAGAAAAAAAATCTCTTTTCAGAGGAAGCTCATTTTCGTCGAATTCGTAGCTCAGAAAATCCATACAAAAGCCAATGCAAAATACTACAAGAGACTGTTTCGAATCATCATTGACCAATATTTCCTTTAAAATAAGGACGCCGCACCAGTTACGGTCAATGGGACACCATTGCACAATGATGATCGATATTTTTGTACCCGCCCTTTATGGTATTGATGTAAACAATGTTTGTTTTCAAAAGGATGGTGCAACTTGCTACACATCTCATGCCACAAAAGATTTTTTGCGTCAAACGTGTGATGGCCGCAAACTAACAGAAATGGTGATGTCAATTCGCCGCCAAGAAGCTCTATTTGACACCGTTGTACTTGTTTTGTGGGGCGGCATTAAAGAAAAGTTAATGCTGGTAAACCAGAGACAATTGAGCATCTAAAGGCCAATGTCGTGACGGTATTGCCGGAGATACGACTCCATATACTCGAAAAAATGCCCGAGAATTGATCCGATCGAATGAGGTAATGGGTGGACGCCCGTTGCAAGCAAATGGATGAAATAATATTCCACTTCTAAATGGAACAATTGTACTTTACAACAAAATAGTAAATTTGGCAAAACTTCAAATGGTTTTTGTCTGATTGGTTTTTAAATTTAGAATTTTAAATGCCCTACCCTATTTATTTGTTCTAAACGAAGGTTACATGCTCAGATACCACAAGATAAGGCACCATAAATTCTGTCTCTGTACAGAAAGAAAAAAAACTTTTGTAAGGATTTCAATTAAATTCGTCGATTATTTGTTTAAATTAATGCGTTCAAACTAACATGTATGACTGTATTTTAAATGTTCAATTCCGTATGAGATTTTCAAATTGAAAATATTGAAAATGTTTTCTCTTTTATTTTTTAATTTTATTTTTTTTTGTTGCCGTTAGTTTAAATCTTCGTGTTCTATTTGCTTTGAGTTTGAAGTGATTTGCATCGAATTTAGTTTTTTTTTTTCATTTTGTTGTATTTCTAAATAAATTGTATAAATCATAGTATAACCGCTTTACACACAGCTACACATAAACATACACATACTAGAAACATTCAAAATTATTACACTCTCACTGTGTAGGAAAAAAAAAGCGAACTCATATAAACACTTTTACTTAAACATATAAATATTTATTTCTAACCACTACACTCGCAACCGTTTCACACGCATACAAATACAGAAATAGAGAGAGACACACACACAACTTTTACTTACAACTTGGGATTGATTTGAATATTGAACTCAAAACAAAAAATGTAAATTTTATTTGGTATGGTGGAATATCAAAACAACTTCTATGTTCTTCTGTTCGTTTGTTTGATTATTTTTCACATGGAGATTTCGCTTTCATACACCATATTCCCTGTATTCAGCAGCATAACTGGATTTCTACACAATATATGTATGTAGTGTGTGTTTAGAGTATGATGACGATGATGATGTATTGCTTTTTGTCTGTTGGCTGCTGCTGTTGTAAATGCTGGTAAAAATCTATACATTTTGTCTGTGTGGGGAATGTATTTTTACATTACGATGCAAGTGTTTATGTGTGTGTGTGCATGTGTGTATGGTTTTGCACAACACAATTGTATTTCTGTAAATATGACCTATTTTGTATGGCAATGCATCGTTGGCTGTTGTTGCTGCTACAGATGTTTTGTTTGCTGCTACTGCTCTCCTGTTATCGTACAAGAATAACACTGCAAGCGACATCTATTTTTGTTAGTGTATGCAAAATATTTTTGTGTATGTGGCTACTAAATTGTGTATATTTTCATTTTGTCATACCCTGCACTCTAATTCAAAGCATTATTAAATTTAATTTATATGCACAATGAACAAAAAAAAAAAAAAAAAGGAAACAATTTGAATAAATTTTTAACCACAAATCAATACTTTACTTTGGAGAAAGAGAAACTAAAATGTTTTTACTCTTGTAAGGAAGCGAATCCCAATTTTTCGTTACGCTAACCACAACCTAACCGAATTTTTTTAATTTTCTTTTGACAATACGCAACTTTTTTTCATTTGACCAACGCTGGAGAAAATTGGATGGATTCACACATTTCTCTACAACGTCAAACTGATCTCTTCGTTGCTATAAGTAATTTATTGGAGTTAGAAGGCATTAAAAGTTTAAAAGAAAAAAAAATGGCGCACTGTTTGCCACAAGTTGGCGACTCTGCCTTCGTAAGATATTTTGTTCTCTCCTCCAGACTTCGGGGAAATCCTTATTGTTATTATCGAGATGCTGTTTGATGTCAGTAAGGATAATTTCCTGCTCAGCACTTGATATTCACCCTGCATTAATATGCCCCACAGGTCTCAAGAATGTGTTTCGATGGCTAATGCTCATTGCAACAGAATTTACATGTTGGCGTCGAGACAATTCTCACACTGAATAAAGTATCCTGAGCCTACAGCGCCCTAAAATTATTCTTGAGTAGTCTAAAGTAAGTTCAGATCTTCTCTTATTGTAACTTTCCAAAAATCTTTTGTTGCCTCAAAACATATTTGAATTCAGGAGTGTATCTGCTCTCTCTTTCTTTTCATTTCGTTAAGTACACCATTAGAGAACTACACACTTTTTTCTGAATTTTACTCTCTTTAAAAGAGTATTTTGCCAGAACCAGAAACTACTTCTTAAAACTGTGATTAGTTAAGGAGCGAGCTGCCAACCAATAAATTTCTAATGTCTACGAGATCTTCAGATGAATTTCATGTCAGACTTGTTCGCCAGCAACGTAATCATAAAGCCCAAGTTTTCTACACATTGAGTCATCTATCTGAAGTGTAATCAAATGCGGTGTCTAGCTAAGAAAAACCTCATAGAGATGTTCTCCTTCTGAATCAGAAATGTTAATATCTCTTCAATAAATCTACAAAAGCTAACTTAGAAGACTCTGCAGCTTCTAAGCATGGTGATAAGTATGCAGTGGTTCTTTTTCGGAATAACCCCATCTAACAGTTCCTCAAGTGTTTTTATATAAAAGATATGAGACTGATTGATCAGAAAGACTTTGTTGGTGTATTCATTTTCCAATTTTGGGGATGAACACTATGTCAACATTTTTAAATTATTTTTTAAAATTAATGGCTGTTATCCTTGCGAGCAATCTTGATAGGCCAAATAAAAACGTTTAAAAATTCTTAAAACCACAAATTTCTTCCTGAGAAAATATGATAATCGCGTTGGAATTGTGTTATCTCTTCATAATGCCATACAATGACGAATTATTTTGTGTAGCGCATGAAATCTGAAAATGCAAAAAAAAAAACAGCATATTATACGATATATGACCCATATATGTACTTGGAAAACGAGCAGAAGGAAAAGAAATGGAAATTCCGTGTACAAATAGAGCAAATATTTACACAAGAGTTTAATGTACACTGTCGCTGACAGTGGTGTTTATTATTTAAGCAGCATTATGTCATATTATATAAGATTTTCAAAAAGTCTTTAAATCACTGCAAATAAATATTCAAGCATTTTTCATTTCTACTTTGATTATAGGCTTCTTATAAAATTGTTTTCAGATTAATTTTTCAGTTTAATTTGCAATAATTGACACGGTACTGGCTGTTGTAAGGGAAAGTTTTCGTTTGTACATATTTGTATGAGCTTCCAAAATAAATAATTAAAAACCTTGAGAGCCTGTAACATTTTTTTTTCATCTTTTTTTTTTTCAAACAGAATTCACTTCCATCAGTATTGGTGGCTCATCATGGCTCATCAGACTAACAGCGAGAGAAATCTTATGTTGAAATACCTTAACTCATTCAATCTCTCTTATAGCAAGAAACGAGAGGCAATAGACAGTAATGTAGCACAGTGGTCGAAATTATGCAAAAAGTAGATATGATTACAATAACGTTGACAAATCGAAGACTTGGTATTCCAAATCAATGATGAATGTGAGCGAAGGGAATTTCTACCGCTGGTGATCTGATCTCAAGGAAACCGAAGACGGAAGAGATGGAAATGATCCTAGATTATTAATTGACTTAAAGGCCAAACATGCCTTAATATAGACCGAAGGCTTGTAGGGATATTTCGGAGTAGAGAGATAGCTGGGCCAATGGAGGCGCTGTCTCTTTACTAACTAACCACCAGACCCAATACAATTCAATTAGGATTATAATGGAAGCCGAACACAAGCATCATTAACATTAATCGTTAACTAACTAATAGGTTGACTAACAGCTCCATCCTTGGCTCCTTCCTGACCTGGACCAATAAATTTGATTTTAGTAGAAAAAGATGTGGAATTATACGGGCGCAGAGTGAAGTAATTGAAAACCGTGGGAGAAATTTGTGGTTATTCTGCAAGCAGAACTTTATATCAGATAAAGTTGAGCTCGTTGAACTTAGACAGAAGGTGTAAAGGATAAGAAATACAATACTATCTGACACATAAGACGAGACTAGTTTACTGTTTAGGTGAGATAAATCATTAGACTTGATCTAAGAGAGTTCCCACACTGCAGAGGAGATAAGAAAGCATAGGATTAAAATATGTTATTCCCACAGGTCAGATATCTTCAAAAAAAAAAAGGAAAGTTTGAAAATATTTCTTTGGAGACTTACTCTCCGCAGATTTCTAGCAAAAACTCTGAGAGTAAATAAAATTGCCATGAAAAGACACTCAAAAAAAGACTCTTTTTCGGAGTTGACTTTAATTTGTTGTCCCGCCACGAATGTATAAAATGACATAAGTTAAGCTAGGCCGTAATCCTGAGTGAAAGGTTGTAATGACCAATTATGTATGTATGCAACATAGCACTGGTAGTAAAGGTTATGTCCTATAGTCTTAGTATTTCTGTACTTTGGTTCAATTTCATAGAACAAAATCTTCATAATAAAGAAGTAATTGGCCTGGAATGATAGCGCTTGAGACATCTTCTGCTCTTCTTATATTGCTTAATAAATGTTGCTCATAGAGCCTTAACCTATTTCAAGAGATGGGTGCCATTGCTGACTATACTTGAGCTTCGTTTTTAATGGCATGCTCTATGGCAGACAGTGATCGGCGGTCTTTTCGGTTTTATTATTTGGCTTAAAATGCTTTACATATTGTCCCATATTTATAACACATATCGAATACATATAAATTAGTTCTCAATGTTGTTAGGACAGAGTGGCACATAATCATATTCTATCGTGAAACTTTAAATCCCTTAATAAAAAGAAATTACTTCCTTTAATGAGTTTAAATAAAATTTGATTTTTTTCGATAGAAGCTATTTATCTCTTAAGAATCTTATAATGTTTAAGGATTTAACCATGGAAACTAATATTCTTGAATGAATTAAAAAAAGAAGTAAAAATTTTGGAAAAAAAAATACATTGTTTGACAAATAAAATCCCCTCATATTTTATGGCCCATTTAACAAATTCGATTATGTCTTATTGTTATTAACTATAAAGGAGCGGGTGGATAGTATTTACATTTGATTCCTTTAACCTATTTTCGTTTAATAGTAAAAGTGAATACATTCGGAATGTGAGTGAATATAAAATAAAAAAATTAAATGAGAATTGAATACGAAATATTTTCGAATGTATAGACTAGCGACAGTTGCGTTAAGTACTTGTTGAGGATTACAAGCTGATTACGTTTACAATTCAGTGCGTGTTTTTCAATAACAAAATTATATTCCAGCGCTCTAATCAACCACAATGACAATTCAACCCAGCTAAACTAAACCAAACCAAACCAAACCCAAGTTAACTTAACTAAACATTGATTGTGAGTCAATAATAGACAATAAATAAGACAGAGAAATAGCAGACAGACGGCAAATATATTTGCTTTTTTCTTCTGTTGTTTTTTATACATAATATTGGTACAACTTTTGTTTTGTTTTGTTTTTTTTTTATTTTATTTTTATTTTGTTCATGTCATGCTTGTCTGGGCATTAAATTGCGTGACAGTTTAATGATGTTTTTCAATAATACGAAATAGATTTTATTCAACAACAACAACAACAAAAAAAAAAAAAAAAAAAAAAAAATCCACCCCTTGTGCCAACATTCTTGAAGTAAATCGTTGAGAAATCTATTAAGTGTGCTTAAGGAAGTCATATTAACGTATAAACGAGTAGAAAAATTGAATATATTTTGTATACAAAAGAGGCAATTATTATAATGCTCTTCACTTACTTTCTATAATTTATTCAATGAAGTTGAATTAAAAATGAATGAATATTTGAAACGAATTGTCTTAAGATGTAATGCTGTTTGGCCAACTTCGTCGTAGCTTAACTCATAAGCATGTTATGTGATGTCAGCTTATAACGTATACAGTATACCATATCATCTGTAATGACGACTGAGACACAAATTTTAATGGAAATTTCAAAATGATATGTGATTAATCCTGTAGTCGCCATAGTCTAGTAGGTAGTGTGTTGGCTTATTAGACGTGAGGCCTCTGTTCAAGCAAAAAGTCTGACATCTCCAATAAAATGATGCTCTCAGCAAATTTCTAGCAAAAACTCGGAGAATAATAAAATTGCCATGAAATTGCCATGACATTCCTAAGAATCTGTCGTTCAGAGCTGACTTTAAACTTTAGTCTCCGACACTCATGCATAAAATTAACACCCGGAACACACGCTTAAGGGTTGTAGTCCTGACTGAAGGCTTGTTATCAGCAATGATGAATTCGGACGACATGTTCTTCAGAAAAGTTTCATTGCAAATTTGATTTACTTTCTTAGATTTTGCAAAAAATGCTGACGAAAGAAATATTTTTTAAATTTCAAGGGCGTCTGAGCTGGAGTTTGAACTTCAGGCTCCGGTCAAAGATCTATCAAAAATATAAAAATCAAGCATTAATAATCGTATTAACGATATTTTTTATACTTTTGAAAGACCTATTGCTTATTATGTTCTCTCAGTATGGAGTGCATCCTGTATTCACAATATTTCATGACACTGGTGCAGAATTCAGGCTGACTGTGATCGATGGTATGAGTAATTTTGGCTTTGGGAAACGTTATGGTTGTGGCTTATTTGCGTAGAACTGGCACTTAAGAAACATTAACAGACAATTTCTAGCGTGATGAAATAGCATGGTTTCAGTGGCCACTTCATATCACCTTCACATGAGATGTAAATGCCTTGGAACCTCTTGTGCAGATGTACGTAATTGTACGTAATGTGGTATGAGCTGTGTGTCATGTAGTAACGTTTTTTTAATACACCAAATCATTTGTATCCAGATCATACAATGCAGCCTAACAAAGTTGGTGCTTATCAATTTATTGTGCTCGTCGTAGACATTGATAGCCCGGTTTTAAAGTTGATATTTTTGTTCCGATGATGTCCAGCTGGAATTCGCAACAAACAGTAACCTTTGGTTGTACTTGGCCTTAGAAATATCTTTCATACATCGTTATATTGTACTTTTTATTTTTTGAAGTACATATTAATGCTGAATTTGACCGATAGCATGGGTTATGTTGGCTTTTATGAAAACTGTGGTTTCCCACTGTGACTTGAGTAACCTCCACAAAGAAAAGTCTAACGGGGTCAAATCGCTTGATATCGTTTGCCAGTTTACATTACCTCTGCGTGCAATAGCCATGTCTTCAAATTCAAGCATGAACTGCTTGCCACATAACTTCGTCTTGTTACAACCACATACGGTTGGTAGCCACAACTTCTAATTATAGCCAAAGGAAGTTGGTAAAATCGATATATTGTGGTCAACGTTGGCAATAATGGTGGGCTCAACGTATTTTTCAAAGAAATATGGCCACTGTTAGACCGTTCTACACCGTACATGTTGTTTCCGATTGCATTGAACTCTTCTAGATCTCATGTGCATTGATATTCCAAAATTCGACATTTTGCGTACCCATTTACTCATCTACAAATGGTCTCGTTCTGAACATAATTATTCAATAGCAGGCCAGTTGCCACGCTTCAGAGCTGTGGTGTCCATAGTGGTTGCCTAAAAAAGTATAAAAGACTTTAAGAAAATGCCATCTAGTTTGATAGGTAGTTAGCAATTGCTAGTGCTTTAGAGCCTATTCAGGAAAAACGCGTATTTACCTATGTTGTACATGGTGATTGCCAAAAAAAAGAAGAAGGAAACAGAACTCAGCAATAAATATCAACTAAATTAACATGCCATGCCATCAGCAACTGTTAGAGTTCCAAAAGCTGTCTTTGTAGTCCCTATTAGGGTTTATAGAAAACAATGTCCATCTAAATTATTTTGTGCGCACTCGTTATTACTAATTTTTCAAGTTCAAGAAACTGTTGTCTGTAGCCTACAGGACACGAGAATGAATTCTTGGTCTTAAAGTTTTCCAAAAATTTCGAAATAATAAATCTTCACTCCCATTGTAGGGCTTCACTGATCCTATTTATTATTTATTTTTGTTTTCTTTTTTTTATTTTATGTTCGTATTATATCTATTTTTTAAAATAATATGCGATGCTATCGATTTGTATATACACGTTCATACATTCCTGTCCTATAACTCTCTAATACTGACGTCAACTCAACTTGGTGTGTGTCGTTTATCGCGATACGTTTATATCTGCGATATATTGTGTTTCAAATTTAATACATGAAACAAAATATCAAATAAAATCCACATCCAAAAAAAAAAAAAAATATAAAAAATAAAATGAAAATAAAATGAATAAAAAAGAAAACGCTATGAAAACAAGTTTATATCGCTCGTTTGTTATGATAGAAGATATTTTGTTTGCAAAAAATTTTGTTGTAACGAATTTAATTGATTCTATTTATTTGCGTGTTGCGAAATAGAGTTCAAAAACAACAAATATGCTGAACAAAATACATGAAACAAACTATTCATCTGTTTTGTTTTGATGTGTTTTTTTCCTTTGGATATTAGAAACTTTAATTTAAAATTTTTTTGATTGTTTACGGAATTACTTAAACTATACTATTAAACCATTTTTTTTTTGGTTTTTTTGTTATTTTATATTGACGAATAATATTTAAAAAATATTTTTTTATTTTACGATTTTATTGAAGATTTTTCACTAATTTTCAAATAATATAACAACTGTCATTGATAACATATCATATATCACAAGATATTTTATGTTTAAATTCATGGTATTCTATTCTGTTGTATTTCAATTGACAACGTTTTATCAGCATAATAAAATGCCTTTAATTTTCAAAGCGAGGGATTGCATAAGAATTATTAAAATCTACTAGCTTTACTTGATTTGTCCTACAATCCTTTACTCCGGATTGTGGCATAGTCTCCACAGTTGTGTTGGTGTGTATTAGTTTTATACGTGAGTGGCCGGAACTTAAATAGCTTATGACAGGAAATCTTTTAGGAAGAAGTTGTAGGAAGGAAATATTTTTCATGTATTCATTTTGTTCCGAAGTTTTCAAAATATTCCATCCAGAAAGAAGAAATGCGGTTCTTCAGAGGAAGTAACATCAATAAGAGAAGGCAGTGGAAAGATCTGGCAACTTTTGAGAAAGAGTACGACTCAATGAACAAAATTTTCTCAATTTTGTAAATTTTTTTACTTATTATATTCGATGTACACCCTTAAAACTAATATACGCCAAGATGGTCGGTTGTCACACAATTTCCTGCTTAGCACTTGATAGGCCATCCAAGTGTTTCCTCTTTGGGATGACTTAAAGCCCTACAGGTTCCTAAGAATGTAATATCCGATAATTCATTCGCATCGTCAGCAGATTCTTCATGATGGGCTTGAGAGAACATGCATTCTGAATAAACGTATCCTGAGCCTTCCAAGGCCTTCTCTGCTGTATTTTCATAATAAAAGTTTCGATTGCCTCCAACCCATTAGAAATTTTTTTAGTACTATTAGAGATGCGGATATGCTCAAGAAGAGATCCATAATGATTCTAGAAAACCGCAGAGGGTATACGTTGTTTCAGTAACCTTACGCCAATTAAGTTTCTCCAGCGAGTTTCCATACCATCTTCCGATATAACCAACACGAGCTGATGGCGCATGACTAACAGAACAGCATGACTAATGTTCTGGTCCTTTCTTAGATCCTAAAAAGAAACCTATCAGAGAAATTAAAATTTTCTCATTAAATGGCCTTCAGACCAATTGAAAAATGTATTTTTTTTGCCTAACAAGGCGAGAACCGCCAAACTCATACATGACGATAAATAGTGGTCATTTACAACCCTTCCAGACAAGAATTCCCAACCAAGATTCTGACGGGCACTTATGTTGTGTGTGTTAATTTTAATACATGAGTTGGCGGGAACTACAGCTTAAGAGTCGACCCATGAAGGAACAATTCCCGAGAGTTTACAGTGCTTTAGTGGACAGTGGCCTCATGTCTAAAAGCGACACGCTACTTACTAAATACAACAACTTCGTTCAAGACAGTATGCTCAGGACCAAGTAAAAGTGCCGATGAATTGAGAGGTGTACGCCCTCAGTATAAAAAATGTTTTTTTTTGTTTTTTTTTCTGAGAACATTTTTCCTTTAATTCTTTCCATATTATTGTAGGTCCATCTGCTAGTAAAGGAAGTTGTCTTGCATCGGAGCAATCGCAGATTTACAGTGACATATTGACTCGATATATTTTAACTTTCTGTTGGCCCCATAAAAGTACTGCTGATATTTCGATTTACTTTGAGGTCTTGAATGTATTATGCTGGTAAGTGAATTCAGCATAGTCCTAAGGCAGGGTTGGTGTGCTGGCTATGTCAGAGCAAATATATCTTCGGCAACTGTCCCTCAGCAGATTTCTGGCAAAAAATTTCTGGAGAAAAATTAAAAATTATCCAACAAAGATTTCCTTCGGGAATCGTCTTTAACTGTAGATAATCGCCATTATGGATATAATTTAGAAGATAGATTGTATCCTGACTGAAGTTGTGTTATCGCAATTATGTATGGCGAGCAAAAGTAATTCCTCTTCAGTTATTGTAACCGCTTAAAGGCAACCTTACTCACTCTTGCTTGATAAGTCCTGTGGATGATTCATCATGCAATAGGGCTCACTGCTTCGTATCTTATCTGAACACAAGTTAAAACACCAAGGGAACATTAGCAGTGTTCTTTGCCTTTTGTTCCAAAGTTTAGATTATCTACGAGAGAAATTCTTCAGCATTCTATCGGTGGAAGTTTAAAAACAAAAACTTTAAGGTTTTATCCAATTTTGAAACCACAGGAAATAATTTAATTAGTAGAATTCTTTATTCATATCTTTTATTTTTTATTTAAATTTCAAAATTTAATCGAAATAAAATAAGTTTTAGTCAAATACAAAGACAAATATTTATATAAACACATGTACATATGTACGTACACAATAATTGCTCTTAAATTGTATCAATCTGGACGAAAAGAATAGTTTTTATTGCTTAAAGATTGTATACAAATAAGACACAAACAAAAATCCAATGTATATATGTATGTAGCATCATACACATTTCAAACCCAAAAACTGGTTTAAATTTAATAAAAAAAAAGAAAAAAAAATCAAATTCAATTCAGTTTTTTTTCTTTCGTCTACAGCTCTTATCTTATAAAATGGCTATTAGATACCAATTTAACATCAATGTGTGTGTTCCACTGTATAAAGTATAATATATAGCTGTGTACACACACACATATGCACATTTGTTACAGTGCAAGCGACAATCAACAAACATAATTTAACATTCCATTTAACATGTACAAAAACAAAAACAAAACCACACAAAAAAACCCAAAGTGAAATCCATTGTTAAGATGATTTGCGGTTGTTGTTGGTTGTGATTGAAATACGCAGATTATGTTCAGTTTCGAATGGATTTACAAATACCGCATACGAGTGTAAGAAGTCCTATTACGCAGACAGCTTTTTATGGTTGCTTGGTATTGTAAAAACATTTACTATCGCATGGCATGGTATGTTATGGTATCGTTCACATAAAGTATGGCCCACTTAAAATCGGGACAA